>BGNK01004225.1:22867-43950 GCA_003297005.1 Symbiodinium sp. clade A Y106
GGAGTTTGTGCAACAAGCGCGTGTGGCAGCACAGGCTTTGCCAGGGACGCCCAGTGTCGGCGAAGTGAACCGCTGCATTTTACCGCTGTGCCAGCGTTTGTTCCCGCCTGCAAAGCGTCAACGCAAGCATGCATATCAGTCAGTGGAGGTTGCACGTGCAATTGCTGACATGTGGAGATCATACAGACATATGCGTCAAGCCCGATAGGTACTTGAATCTTAAAAGGAGGGTTTTCGAGGCCTTACGTAGAACTATGCACTTTCGGGTTCTTAGTCGCAAGGTCAGGCAGGCCAGTCTTTCTTTCCGCAAGCAGCGGCTGCACGCGCTTATCGACCGAGCGGCGACTGCTGCACGCTGCGACCAAATGACTGAAATATATAGTATCTGTAGGCAGCTGGCGCCCAAGACACGCAGGGAGAGGGTCAGCATCCGCGGTGAGGATGGCAGCACGCTTGAGCCTAAGGAGCAGTTCCAAGCAGTAGTTAACTACTTCCGAGCTGCCTTTAGCCACCCTAACCCAGTCCTATAGAATCCGGTGCCTATTATTTTAGGCGTTTCTTCAAACCACTAAAGTTTTGGTAGTTTCATAATATTTCGGTTGTTTGGTTTTTTTTGGTTGTTTCAGTTTTGGGTTGCGTTTATGAGGGCTTGAAGTTCGGGCTTCTCTGGGATGGGTTGTTTCTGCTTAGGACTGATTAAGAAGAGGGGCCGCTGCGAGAAAGCCGCACACTCAGGCTCCGACATGACAGCTTTTGCGAGAGGCACTTGAGATTCCAGGCAGTTCGCGAATTACAAATTGGAGAGCCGGATTGATCTGGCCAGGACAGCAGCGTAGGCTAATCTACTATATAGAAACATGTAACATGCAGCATAGACATGCCTNACTTGAGATTCCAGGCAGTTCGCGAATTACAAATTGGAGAGCCGGATTGATCTGGCCAGGACAGCAGCGTAGGCTAATCTACTATATAGAAACATGTAACATGCAGCATAGACATGCCTATGTGCTTGCACCGCTTCGGCTGCCTGGCACAATCCGTCGGAAACTCAGCTGTGCTTTCGCTTTTTGCGACCAATCGGACCGGGTCCCTTCTTCAAGAACCGCTTATGCAAAGCATACCCTTTGATCAAGTACATCTCGAGCACTCGCTGGCATACATTCCGCTGATGCATTTTGCGTCCCATTCGGCAAATTCTGCCGATGAAGTCCTCATTCATCTCACAGTTAGAAAGAAGTAATGAAGGGATTTTTTTCACACCTCGTTCCAAATCACATCGAAGCGAGTGGGTGCTGTGGTGTAACATGTGCAGCTTCGGCTTTATTGCATAGGTGGAGAGCTTGTACTTGTGAAGGCTTGTGTATGCCAAGAACCCATATGTCCGAATGAACTTTGTTCCCAGCTCCAAGCTTGCCCTTGCACAGTCCTGCGACCACCACAGAGCGTGAGCATACATATGCTTGAGCCAATCATTTGCAGCACTTGCAGCTATGTAGATGGCCTCCAGCATACCACGATGACTTTCCTGTCGCAGGTCTCGCTCGCAGGCTTTCGTGAGGAGCATAAGCCACTGCACAAGTAAAACGGAATCGCTTCCTTTAGACTTGCTCCAGCCATAATGTTTCCTTGTCGGGATGTTGAGAAACTGCTTTGTGAAGCCCTGCAAGCTTGGTGACTTTCCCATGGCAGCACACCACAATTTGAAGTGTCCGTGCATCCTGGCCAAAACGGTGACGATGGAGTTGTTGACGTGACTCTGGCCCTCATTGAAGTAGCCAAAATCCGCTATCACCACCAGGGACCCTGTGATGAAATCCTGCAGGACCCCCACCTTCAGATTATGGAAAATGTCTCGGCGAAGTATGGCTTCGGGGCAAGAGGCATCAAACGGTACCAAACATAGCCCACTAGCAGGCGGCTCAAGCCAAGGCCGCTGTGCGTAAACAGATGCGGCCCAGCTCGGTTGATCTGACAAATCTTCGAAGGGCATGGCAGTACAGCCTGCCAGGCACTCGTGGCAGCACATTTGATCACACTTTTTGCTCAATCGCGCGAAGCTGCGATCCAAATCTGCTATCTTGAGAAACCATGCCATATCTCCTTTGCAGCCGATGACAGCTACATGCCAGAATTGGCCACTAATCTTTAGCCCTTCGAAAAATAGGGAGCGAAGTTGCAGAAATATGACCCGGAACAATCCAGCAAGCACACCGTCTTTCTTATAGAGCTTGTTGGGCATCAAGAAGAGGAGGTACTTCGTCAGGAAGGAGTGATTCTGCAGATTCACAGATTGCCAGGCACACGGTGTTGTATCTGCTTTTGCGGGGTCACAGCATGGCCAATCACAAGGAACATGTTCCGTGTGAGTTGCAAGGCCAAATGGTGTTTCCATTGAACAAACAGCGATGTTCCCCTTGCGTACTCCCCGACCCTCGTCACCATGTATCAAGACGGGCAGCGTATAACGANGAACATGTTCCGTGTGAGTTGCAAGGCCAAATGGTGTTTCCATTGAACAAACAGCGATGTTCCCCTTGCGTACTCCCCGACCCTCGTCACCATGTATCAAGACGGGCAGCGTATAACGAGGGTCCAAATCGCCCTCGGAAGAATGTCGAAACACCTCGTGTGTCGGATGCCATGCTCTGTAAGAGCACCAGAAGTCGGAAAGCAGTTCCCGGATTTTCTCCGCCTTCGTGTATCCTCCGAAAAGNAAATCGCCCTCGGAAGAATGTCGAAACACCTCGTGTGTCGGATGCCATGCTCTGTAAGAGCACCAGAAGTCGGAAAGCAGTTCCCGGATTTTCTCCGCCTTCGTGTATCCTCCGAAAAGAAGCTCGGGGCTCTTGTCTATCATGTGTGACAGTATATCACTTGGAGCAATGAAGGGAACCTGAACATCATCTTCATGCTCGTAAGTTGATATTGGAATCTTCCATCGCAAGCCCCACCTCTTCACGAATCTGCTCGCTGTTCTGAATGCATTCGCTCTCGAATCAGTGTCTTTTTCCGGCCCCAGGCTGAACGGCTGGTCGATGGATGCTACCTCTGCCAAGGACTGCAAGGTTGTTGCAGGAACCTGGGTTTCCCGAACTGATACCACCAAATCGTTTCTTTAGAAATGAAATAGGCATTATACTTTCATCGTGACTTTTGAGGACCCGACACAATCTGCGAAAGCCTCGGCATAAGCCATAGCACGGTTGCCACGGTCACCATCCGTAACCACATCGTCACGGTCTTCACCTGGCACGTAGTTTTAACAATTCGTTAGTCATAGTATCAAGCATACCTCGAGACAAATGTTACTTAATGGAATAGCACAGTTTTGTCAGCACACCTTTGACCCCATAGTGCTTTCTGCAGCAGACATGATCTGTAGGCCCAGATGGGCACCTAGGTGCAAGTGTGCTGCTCAGCAGCACCAAATTTCATCGATGCCGATTGTGCTCTGCAGAAGTAGAAATGTCTTAGTGTGGTTCGTACACAGCACAGTCTCTAGGCCTATATAGCTGCTAGCTGCTAGCTCACCTACAGCACAATGTTCCACCGATCTAGGGGATCTGGCGCACTCGGCTCACTTTGAGCGAGTGCGAAAAGCAGCACCCCACACGTAAGCCCAGAATCACTTCTTGGCTTTCTTGGGCACAGGAGTCTTCGGCTCCACACCGGCCCGTTTCTTCGGGGTTGCCTTGGCCTTAACTTGGCTTCTAGGGTCTACTCTACCTTCACTGTCCGTCGCCCTGCAGCCGGCTTCTGAACCACGGCCTTCGGCAGGAAGGGCCTCTCATTGGCACCATTTGCAAAGCAAGAAGCAGAGGAGGCCCCCACACAACGAAACACAGAGAGATAGGCAGAGAGAGGGAGGGCAGCGGCGAGATTGAGGACATAGATACGGTCCACGAGACTAACACTGACACACACACACACAAACACACCCTATCTCTCTCTGCCACACTCTCTCACTCTCACTCTCACTCTCACTCTCTCTCTACCCCTGTATATATAAAGATAGGTTAGCACATCCACTAAGACCGTATAGAAAGCATATATACACGGGCATATAGCGTGTGCACACGTAGAGTGCCTTGACCGGGTCTCCAGTCCCAAGGATTCCGTCGCCCTGAGCAGCACATGCTCTATGCTCACATGTATTGAACCTACTTCGCCCCGTTACATCACCCTAAAGTACACATGTCGTAAGGCATGGGCACAGCGATGCAGTCTTGGATGTACTGCTGTGCGGTCGGGGCTTTCCTGATAGCAGCTAGAAAGCTCGGACTGAAAGCACAGTTGTAGTATCATCTAGACGAGGCACTCTTTGGAGAAACCGTGCACCACACCGGCACTGTAGAGGTTGGACAACTTTTGGTTTGCTTTCGCCATGCCATCGAGGTTCGCTGCAATGGCTGTGGCAAACCTAAGTTGGAGCTGGCTTTAATATGATGGGGTTAGTAATAACGGTGCCTGTAGTATAGCATTCAGCAAGACCTCTATAGTGCTACATAGTCGTAGAATAGTATCAGAAACAACAATCTGTTGGAACGAGTGGCTCACCCTGAACTTTGTCGAGTCTCACACCTGCCTTGACAGCATCCCCGAACCTGTCCTTCAAGGCCTGGATCTTCTTCACTCGCTTCCCGAGGGAGGTCCTGGGCTCCACCGGTGCTTAAGTCGGGCTGTATGTGGTAGATGACTTCGGCGCTTTTGGGTTTGGGCCTGGCACTTAATGGCTTCTGGACTGAAACCTTCGAAGGTATGCTACTGTAAGGTTCCGGCACTTGGGAGTCTACGGGGGTGCTCAGCTTGTTAATTTTGTAACAGGACCTATTTGTTTCTGGACAGAAAGTGCATATTATTTCGTACAAGGGGCAGAATCTTGGGCATGCTTGTGAGCAAGCTTTCGTCGGGGTCGTACTCAGGCATACCCAACCTCTTTCGAGCTTTATATGCCTCGTCCTCCTCTTCCTCATCATCGGGATCCACCTCCTCGGGTGCCTCCAAGTCCGAGGAGGATCCGGGCATGCCTGTTGCAGTATAGTATTAGTAGTGGTAGTAGTAGTAATACGACAAAATAGTAGTATAGTAATTCGTATATAGAAAAGGCAGCAGCATGGCAGTAGAAGTAGTAGTGGTATACTAGTAGTGGGAAGTGGCAGTGCTAGTGGTAGTGGCAGTGGTATATAGTGGTTTAGTAGCAGCAGCAACAGCAGGAGTATATATTAGTACAGCAGTAGCAGCAGCAGTAGCCATAGCCGTAGCGGTGGTGGTAGTAGTAGTATAGTAGTAGTGGTGGTATGGTAGTAGTAGTAGTAGTAGTAGTAGTAGTAGTAGTAGTAGTAGTAGTAGTAGTATAGTAGTATAGTAGTAGTAGTATAGTAGTAGTAGTAGCAGCAGTAGTAGTAGTAGTAGTAGTAGTAGTAGTAGTAGTAGTATAGTAGTAGTAGTAGTAGTAGTAGTAGAGTAGGAGTAGTCGTGATAGTAGTAGGAGTAGATGTAGAAGTAGAAGTATAGTAGTAGTATAGTAGTATAGTATAGTTTAGTATAGTCTAGTTAGTATCGTCTANAGTAGTAGTAGTAGTAGTAGTAGTAGTAGTAGTAGTAGTAGTAGTAGTAGTAGTAGTAGTAGTAGTAGTAGTAGTAGTAGTAGTAGTAGTAGTAGTAGTAGTAGTAGTAGCAGCAGCAGTAGTAGTAGTAGTAGTAGTATAGTAGTAGTAGTAGAGTAGGAGTAGTCGTGATAGTAGTAGGAGTAGATGTAGAAGTAGAAGTATAGTAGTAGTATAGTAGTATAGTATAGTTTAGTATAGTCTAGTTAGTATCGTCTANTAGTAGTAGTAGTAGAGTAGGAGTAGTCGTGATAGTAGTAGGAGTAGATGTAGAAGTAGAAGTATAGTAGTAGTATAGTAGTATAGTATAGTTTAGTATAGTCTAGTTAGTATCGTCTAGTCTTTTCTAATCTAGTCTAGTATAGTTATGATAGGATTATGGCGGACAAAAAGAAGAATAGTAACAGCACTAATAACACTACTCTAGCTGCTCAAATATATAGACTATCTCGAGACCGGGGCGAGTGTTAGATTGGAAGGGTTTCGAGGTTTACATAGGTCCGTTGGTTTAGTAAGGCTAGCTAGCATGGCAGGTATTCGGGCAATCATCCCAACATCGGCCTCTGCTGGGAGTGTGCGGCGAAACTTTGAATCCGAAAACTCTAGCAACCCTGAATACAACACGAACCCCAGTGAAATCTGACACCCCGAATCCTGCTCAACCCTGAAATGGAACCCTTGCCCCAAAAAATAGGACCCCATGGCTAGGTGCCGCTACTACTGTGTAGCAAGTGGCAACTGCTACTCCTGCTGTTGCTGCTGCACTACCACTATACTAATTACTGTGCTTTACCATACTAGTATATAGTATATTATATGGTTAAAACTGCTACTTTACAACCATGCTGCGATATACTACCATTGCTGGCTCCTACCCGCGAACAGAAACCCAGGCTGCTTATCGGAATGAACTCTCGATCGCAGGCTGCAAGCTGACCTAGCGGGATGTCGGCACCACTCGCAGGCGCCAGCTCCATAATTCCTTCCACACCCTGCTCGGTCCAACTGGCCCGCTTCTTCATCTCCATCTTTTGATTCTGCCTTAATGAAGGGATGCTAACCCTCTAGAAGGACATCATAAAAGAAATCTATTGCAAACCTGGTGACTTGAAGTACCCTTTGATGTGTCGCTCGACGTAGTACAGCGTGATCTTCTCGTAGGTATCCCTCCTACCACAGAATGGACAAGGATATAAACACTATTGCATCTAGATTGATGCATGTCNCTTGAAGTACCCTTTGATGTGTCGCTCGACGTAGTACAGCGTGATCTTCTCGTAGGTATCCCTCCTACCACAGAATGGACAAGGATATAAACACTATTGCATCTAGATTGATGCATGTCTCACCAACATGCAGTGTGCACGTGGTGACACATAGAGTCCTCATGAGCTGCTTCGGGTTGCTCCGGCAGTGTTTCTTGATCGCTTCTCGTCGCTTCCTGGGATTGAAGAAGGCAGGCCTATGTATGNCATGCAGTGTGCACGTGGTGACACATAGAGTCCTCATGAGCTGCTTCGGGTTGCTCCGGCAGTGTTTCTTGATCGCTTCTCGTCGCTTCCTGGGATTGAAGAAGGCAGGCCTATGTATGTCAGGACTCACATGGGACTCGAATTTAAGATTAGCTGGCGGGTTTAAGGTTTATAGGGTTTCGGCAGATCTATAGGGTTTAGGCTTTCAGCGGATTAGAGTGAAGCAGCCCCCAGGCCCGTGAGAGGAGATGAACGTAGGGTTTAATCATAGAAGCGAACAGTTCTCGATTTGCTTGGGAAGCTTCTATGGCGGGATGCACAACCTTGAAACGGCACCTGAACTAGTTCTATAATACTATGCAACCTTAATGCACATGCCGGGCTGATCTACGGTTTCTGCAGTTGTTAGGATCACATGGGGCTTGTCATCCTGTTGCCTTTCGGATTCTAGCTAATTAGCAACACATTCGTAGAGTCTGCAATCGGGGCACTGAGAGATGCCTTCATCTATCATCTGCTGATCACTTAGGAACTCACCTTCCACAGTGATGTCTCGCTCCTGTAGCTCGGCCCGAAGCACTTCGACTTCCGAGATGAAGACTTCCTGTAGGGAGTAGGCATTTACTTAAGTAGCTCCCGGACAATACTAATTTCGGAAGCATTCTAATATTTGGTTCGACCATGACCCATAAATCCCCTTACAGAACCCTTGTCCGGGTCATACCCACACTGCTGAAAAATCAACTCGAGCCGACGACGGGCAGGGTCACCACGACCTCTGTGCCACTCCGCAAAGACTTCGGCAGAAACCTTTTTGGTGCCGTTTGCCCTCGGGGTAAACACCCTACGGGACCTGGCCCGCATGGCATCCGGGGAGAGTGTGCACTCGCCGGGCGAAGGGCGTTTGGCTTTCTGATCACCGATCTCGGGCACCGCTGCGGTGAAAGGTTCAAGCTGGCCTTGGGCTGGCTCCTTGCGGGGGGAAACCCGGGAAACAACCGCCTTGTCGTTGGCACGGGAGCGGGCAGGAGTGGGGACCGGGATTTTGCAGGCCGGTGGGGGGGGGCTCGGAGCAGGCTTAACTTCGGTTGTTGCAGCTGCCGGGCAGGGCTTCTTCCAAAGCTCTACATTGCCTTGCGTATCCTCGTCATCCTCCTTTGCCTGTTCCATTTGGGCCTCCTGTTCCTTATCTTCCTGTTCCTCCTCCTGTTCCTCTTCCTGTTCCTCTTCCTGTTCCTCTTCCTTCTCCTCTGGTCCAGGCGGCGGCAGGTCGTCTTCGGTTTCCGACAAGGCAGAAAGCTCAGCTGCAGCTTGCTCCAGAGCCTAGGGTCATCTAGGTGGGTCAGTGATAATGTAGCTCGGAGGTACATATACCTTATCTTCGGGACTTTTGGGACCTATAGGATCCTAGGTTCCTGGTGGGTGTATTTTGCTGTGGGTTTCGGGTATCCTCCATATTCGTGTTTTCAATAGCACACAGGATTTCAGGTTCGGTTTCGATCTGGACCCCACTTGTGTATTTAGACCTTGTGCGATCAATCTTCCATAAACACTGCAACCCTCTCAAGTCCTCTGATGGCTTTGGCTTGAAGCCTTGAAGCTGGAATCTTATAAGCTTCGGTTCCCCGTGATAAGTGTGATTCCGGGCATAGGGTCTAGGCGGTGTTCGGTTCGAGTGATAACATATCAACATCCAGAACCTTAAGGGATGAAAGGGCGGGGGAGCTTAATTATAGGACTCCTTCCCAGAATCCGAATAGAAACTTACACGAATCCCCAGGGGCCCCACCAAGAAGCGGTATGCGTTTGGGTGAGTTTTGGTGGCATCGAGTGTTTCAGTCTTGCAACTATGAACCCTATAAGTGTGAAAGCCGTAGAGAACCAAAGGCTTCCTAACCAGGAAAAGATTCAAGACTTAACCTCTACATAGGCCTGTACTAGGGAGAGATGCTCGTGACCCATATTATTGACTTCAGCTTTAGGGCGAGTTGGCCGGTTTCGGCTTGGTCTCCGGGAGGCGGTTCTAACTCAATCAACATATTAGACAGGGTCAATGTTTCGTGGAACCCGGCACATCTGTGATACTCAGATATCCACAATCCATCAAAGCCCTTAGTTATGATGCTGGTTGGGATTTGAACCATGTAGAATGTATAGCTAGGTTGTGCAGGCTCCAAGCCTGCACTTAGATGCATCCTGAGGAACACACTGCTGCTACCGGAGAATTATAAGCTAGCCCTAGTTCCTAGTAAGTAGGCATGAGACAAGCAACTGCCAGCTCTCGCTCCAAGTCCTCATCCGATCTCGTATCAAACTCCCCTGTGGCCTTGCCCTCAAACGGAGAAGGGGGTTCCATACCCAAAACCAAAGTCTCGCTCGACGAGGCGTCACTAAGCGACATCTTGGGCGGCAGTCCCTTGCAAAGCTAGCTAGGGCTCGAGTAGACAATCCTTCGAACATTTTCGACAATCTACAGTGTCCTGTCCTTCTCACAGCTAGAAAAGAACGAGTGACTGTAGATGCCCAGACGATAGGAAGCTCAAGGAAGCCTAGATTCGGAACCCAGCAAGAAACCCTAAGCCCTATAAGCTACAGACCTCGACAGAACGGAAGAAGACATCTGGACGGACACACAAAGCAACGATGCTTTCGAAGTTTTCGCCAATGGCGAGTGGAATCTTCCTTGGGGCACCAAGTGTGCGGAAAACAGCCTGGATGTGGCCGACTGATCTTTGGTGGTCCGAACTGGGTATATTCCACACAACCCAGAGCCACATTCAAGCAACGGCCAGATTTGGCAGCCCTACTGTGGCAGAAAGGCACACCCTTTGAGAGCATTGCCAGCATCAACGGCAGGCTTCGGCCAGGAGGGGTTTCTTTTGGGCAAGTGTAGGATGCTTAATGGCTTCCTAGGGGACATTCTAGAGGACTCAGGGTATCCAGGCTAGTGATCTATGTATATCTATCTCTTAGATAGCTATAGAGGAATTCATGGTCACATATATCGACAACATAACCTCTATATGATTATTATNCGATATAGGATAGCATGATTGTGGGTTCCAATGTATGTTTCGGTTCTGGGGTACAGTGCTACCTATTAGAAGGCATACAGACTATCCCGAAGCAGCCCCAAACCCCGGTCGGCATTGTACGCCGTTTGGTCGCGCATGTACGCCGTTTGGTCGGCCATGTACGCCGTTTCGTTTTGCCCTCCCCCGGCTCCGAAGTTACTGCCCCTTTACAAGCACAAAAGAACCTGAGCAATCGAACCAAAGGTCCACACCGGCAAATTACTCGTAGGCTGTGAGCAAACAAAGCACAAACCCCAGACCCAACACCTAGATAGCCGAAAGCTTTTCTACAATAGAGTGCACAACTGCATAAATGAGATACTTCCCAAAAAAGCTTACCTCCTTTTAAAGAACTGAGGAAGCGTAGCTTTCCAAATTTGGGAATGCCGACACACCGGCTGCCTCTAACACCTCGATCTAAGTACCCTGAGAAGCTCAGACTCTTCCCTCTCGATCCACCAGAGGTCGCGGATCCTTGGCTCGTCAAAGACCGGGGCGAAGGAAGGCCAGATTAAAGCTAATAGTAAGGTTTGGGGTCTACATAATATATACACATCTACATAGGTAGGACTGGAGCTCGTCAAGAATCGGCTTAATTTGGGTTTCGGGTATACTTGTTTAATGGAACAAGAGCATCCTGATGGAAGCCGGCCGCACTAGATTAATTTCACGTAGAAAGCAAAGACCCAGGCCGTTCTAGGATCCTCGTCTCGTAGATTCTAAATTTGTCTTTAGTGCTAGCAGAAGTGCTGAGCCCGGGGGAAGCACTAGTCAAACTGCGGAGGCTATGGAGGCCACGGGATTGTGGGCTTATGTGCGGGGTTTAGGATCATTTTGGGGTTTCGGGATTCAAGGGTTTAAGGGCTGCAGGGCTTCGTTTCTGATATTGGATATACGGGATATATACATATATGTATATGTATATATATATATATCCCGTATATGGATCTCGAGTATGTACAGTTCACTGATGGTGGATTCTCCGGGAACCCTTGGAGTAAAGCTAGTGCAGCACACAGTTGTAGTTAACAGCAAAAAGCAATGGGCCAAAAAGTCCAGTCCAACCCCACCCAGCCCCAACTGATCCTGATGATGCTTGGTATCGGCTTAGATCGGTTTGGTATATTGAAGCTTGATTAGCTGAATATTTGGGTTTCATGTACATCTACGGAATCTACGGATTTAGGTTCATGCTGTTTTGGTACAACTGGAGGGCTTTAGATCCGGGGCCAATAGATTGCATGGGGCTTAAGGCATTAACAGGGGCTCAGGAGTTTGGGCAAATTTGTGCAGGGCAAACTCAGGATGCTTTCTAGACGGTTTGCCACTCAAAGTATCTAGGGCCCTGAGGAGCTAGGGTTAATTAAAGGGCTGAGATTCGGGCCTTGGCAGTGCAGCTGGGAAAGTCCGGCCCACGGGACCTGAGAACGTGGCAGAGCCAACGACGAAAGCGTGTGGAGGTCATGCGACATATTCGCCAAAGCGAGGAGTACCATGCCTTCGGCACGGCCCGACCCCGCACGATTCGGAGTCCACGGAAGACGTGGCATATGACACTTCTGAGGACATGAATGCCTTGGAGCCGTGCTTCAAGCCCATCAAACCCATTATGTTTGGGGCTCAACTGAAGACCCTCACATGGTCGAAGACTACTTCTGGAGCACAAAGACCAGTGCTATTCATTGCTGGCTGGGGTTGACTCTGTCTGAACAGACAGACCCTAGGCTTGTGTATGGGAGTTTATAGTCATTGGGTTCGTCGGGCTTCATATTGTAGAGGGTCCCTAGCTTAATGCTTTGATATAAATCACTACAGCCACAGTACACCCTTGTGGTGCGTTGTAGCCTCGGAATCATGGGTCTCTAGAGTGCGTTTTATATTCGGTGCTGGGTTAGATACGGGTTTTAAAGGACTCTGACTAGCCTCGCAAGTCGCTTTGGTCCTTTAAAACCATACAATTGAAACCAAGCCCAAGCCCAAGCCCCGGACACTTAAAACCTTCCTAATATGGTTGCAGAGTTAGCCAAAACCCGCTCGAAACACCCTGTGCTGAACTAGGGAGAATGGGCACCGGGTTTCTACCCCGTATTTTGAGCATTCAGAGGATCAGTTTAGCTTCAATAGTACGATGATTTATGGTGGGTTCATACTTGACTGTATATAAAATAGGAGCCTTAGCTAAGCCCTAAATCCCCACATGAGTCCTGGCTAATCGCCTTCACAGGTCCCTCTAGCTAGGCTTCATGGTCCGAGTTAACTCCTGACTTGGCCCCCGTGCCCAGAAACCACCACGGAGGTAGGTAGGTAGCAAAGCCACGAGGATATGTCCTTTGGAGGCCGCTTCGGTATAAGTGTCTAGGGTAATGTTTACTTTAGCTTGGTTTTGGGCTGGTTTTCGGGTATATGGGATTAATTGGGATTGGGGTCTATACTGTGCTTTATAATTCCCGAGCCAGCTCACGAGGTCAGGGCTTAAATTTCACTCGGGCGTTATTTGGTTTTGGTCTGCACTGAAACGAGCTGAAACGAGTCCCCATCCCCGAGATGACAGATGCTTTACCCTGAGTGTGTAGTCATTGTGTCACTATGTCAATACTTATATATTTACATGGTTGATACAAATGAAGCTAGGTGATGGGGCAGCCAGCAGACTTCATCATCACAATTTTGGGGCCACTCTGGGGTAATACTCCGTATAAGGCTTAATGCTGGCTGTTGAAGTGGGATATACATGTCTTACCTAGAGGAATTATGGGGCTGCCTTATGAGGGTTTCTGTGGGGATTTAGGGTTGTGACAAAAGCTCTGATTCACAGATCATTTTTGCTCGGCTTCGGTTCGTTCATCCTGGCCTTGTGGTAGGCTTCGTTCTATTAACTNGCCTTATGAGGGTTTCTGTGGGGATTTAGGGTTGTGACAAAAGCTCTGATTCACAGATCATTTTTGCTCGGCTTCGGTTCGTTCATCCTGGCCTTGTGGTAGGCTTCGTTCTATTAACTTTACATAACCCTAGATCCCCGTTTAAACCCTGACAAAACACTGTCACAGTTCCTGTAAACAATATATATATATATATATATATACATATATCCCATGCTCAAGAATCTCCCCGGAGGTAGGTAGGCGTTGTGGGCACATAGGCAGCTAGCTGGGTAGGCAAGCTAGGTCGGTTTAGGTAAGCCAGGTGGGATGTATTATTTAGGGGTGTGCTAAATAAATCACATGGATCAGGCGGCTGGGCTGCTTCTCCAGCTGATTCGCAAAGCCACGATGATATATGTCCTTGGAGGCTTCTCGGGTATAAGTCTAATTGGGTTTATATATTAGGGTTTTATAGGGTTGAGAGTTTTTTCAAGTTTTTGATGATTGAAGCTTTTGGGGTTTGTTAGGGACTTGAGGAGCTAGCCACAAGAATGCTTTAGCCAGCTCGCGGGGTTACAGCTACAGTTTCTGAATCTATGTACAAACCGAGGCCTCAGCTGGATTCAATCCACCCCATTAGAACCCATGAAGNTGAGGAGCTAGCCACAAGAATGCTTTAGCCAGCTCGCGGGGTTACAGCTACAGTTTCTGAATCTATGTACAAACCGAGGCCTCAGCTGGATTCAATCCACCCCATTAGAACCCATGAAGAATAGAAAAGCCTGACTAAGACATATCATGCAGTACTGAAACCCTGCCTTCGATTTCGGACCCAGTGCAATCCAAGCCACACAAAGCGGGGATCCGAACTAAAGTCCATAGCTGAACATCGATACCAGCACCACGAGCACGATGTCCTGCAGGATGTGGGTTTTAAGCTTTCGGAGGCAGTTTGTGTAGGGGTACGAGCCAGCAAAATGAGGAATGATTTATCCATCCCTAGAACATCTATGGTCCTTGGGAGTGCCCATGCTCGCGAAGTCAAGAGAGCTCAGCAAGACTGGGACATGCAGTTCTACGGGTAGCCGACAGGTTCGGGTTGACCGGAGAAAGGGGGAAAACTCAGTTTTCCACTTTTCCCCGGTCAACCCGAAANGTTCGGGTTGACCGGAGAAAGGGGGAAAACTCAGTTTTCCACTTTTCCCCGGTCAACCCGAAACTGTATGTTCGTGAGAAGCAGGATAAGGCTGCAGCATAGTATGTGTGCGTGTCCCAGCAATGCCACATCACATTCAGCACAATTGCTTCAGCTGCACTTTAACAGGCCAGCCCCGACTGCGACACCGAAGGAAGTACCCCCTGGCTGCGAGGAAAGCTGGGCCGGGCATCGCCAAGCAGAGCACCTGCAGGCAGGAAGGAGTGGTTGCGTCGTTATTTCGGGGTTCTGGATTTGCGTCAAGGGAAGTGATAGCTTGGAGCAGTGATGCAAGCTGTAGCTCGAAACATTTTGGCGCTTTGCTGATGTCGCAGCTCTGCAAAAGGCCCACGTGTAGAAGGAACACGTAGGTTCGTCGGTGGTCTGACCCTTTAAAGTGGAACTGCTGCTGCCGGGTTGTTGGCGGGTGTAACTTCTATAGAGTCTAGAGGGGGTATAGCTAAGCAATTAAGCCGCCCATAACTACTAATTCGATTATACGATTAAACTATTGAACTCCCTAGGCACGGTGAAATTAGGGTCACCAACAGGCCCTGCAGGAAGCCTAGGTCCCACCGTGTCATCCCAGCATAGATGCACTAAGTCTTCTATGCAGTTGAGACTGCAACTCAGGCTGCATGAACCATGCGGCACAAGTGCACCCGAAGTCCCAACTCACATCGTAGATGTAGTCCACCTACTTCTTCCTGGTCGCCTTACCTGAGCAGGTGACATCGCGTGGTGGCGGGACAATGTGTGCGGGAGGACTCGGGAGGACCTACATGTATGCACCCGAGATAATTACCCCAGCCCAGATCCAACCCTCAGGGAAAAGCCCCACTTAAGTTGTTGAAGCCCAGTCTGTACCAAGATGCCGTTTTCATTGAGAAACTCTACAGCCTGCTGGATCGTGATCTTCTCGTAATTTGCGGGATCGACATCACGGTCATTCAGCAAGGGGAAGGCCGCACCCCAGAAGTCATGCTGCAGGGGTCTAATATAAGCACACATGGGTAAGCTAATACATCAACACAGACACACACATACACAACCAGCACACACATGCACATGTGTGCAAAAATTACGTAGCATGTGTGTGCGTGCATGTGCATGTTATTAGTGTATATGTTGTGGCTCCTCCAACGTGCTGGGGTTGGCAAACTTCGGGGCAACGTACTGCTGGAACACCTTTGCGATGGCCGTGTACCGCTTCAAAGCACTGCCCTCCGTAGTCGGAAGCCGGCGGCCAGCAAAGGTCTTGCGGGCTGGGGCCCCATCGCACAAGCCAGCATCCACCTCCGGCTCAACCTTCTCAGCAGCCGGTTGCTTCTTTGGCTTTTTCGCCTGAGCCTGGGCTTTGTCCTTGATCTTGTCACTGCCATTGCCTGCACCTTTGCCACGGCCCTTGCCACGACCATTGCACTGGGCTTTGGCCTTGGCTTTGGCCTTTGCTTTGGGCTTTGACAAAGGCTTGGATTTTGGCCTGCCGGTCTTTGCCTTTGCCACAGGCTTCGTCTTGGAAGCTGCCGGTGTGCCATAGCGGACCGTACCATCTCGAACAGCGGAGTCCTCCGAAGCACACTCCTCGGCGTCATCCTCAGCGGGCTCCTCGTTGTGGGCCTCCTCACTCTCGGCCTTCTTGGATCTCTTGCGAGGGGGAGTCTCAGCCTCAGCAGCGGGCTTTGCAGAAGCTTTGCGGCCTCTGCCTTTGCCACGAGTCTCAGCCTCAGCAGCAGGCTTTGCAGAACCTTTGCGGCTTCCCTTGCCACCTCTGCCACCACGTCCCCGTCCTCCACGGCCGGCCTCCCTGTCGGCACGAGCTTCGTCGTCGAACTTCTCCCGCTGCTCCGTGCGTTTGACCATATGTTCCTGCAGAGAGAATGCACTGCAAAACCAAAAATTCTACACAATGAGTGCACTTTAAGCATGGTATATGTATGCATGCATGCGTGAGCCTTCCCATCAAAATCCTTCAGCTCCAAATTGGATGGATCGCTCGGCTTGGACTTCGGAAGGGCAGGAGCTAGATCGTTCGGCTTCTCGGGCTTGGCAAGGTGAGGAGCTGGATCGCTCGGCTTGGGCTTCGGAAGGCTAGGAGCTGGGTCGTTCGGCTTCTTGGCAAGAGCAGGAACTGGATCGCTCGGCTTGGGCTTCGGAAGGCTAGCAGCTGGATCGTTCGGCTTCTTGGTAAGAGCAGGAGATGAATCGCTCGGCTTGGGCTTCCGAAGGCTAGGAGCTGGATCGTTCGGCTTCTTGGGCTTGGCAAGAGCAGGGGCTGGATCGCTCGACGTCTCGGGCTCGTCCGAGGCTTTCGCCAAACTGTTCATGTACCCTTGCTGAACCATCTCGGCATCGTAGACTTGCGTCTCGTCGTCGTCCGTACACACTGCAGCTCCTTAAAGAACATGTCTGTCGAACAGGATTGTGTGATACATAGCTAAGATGATGACTCGATTTGTGCACGACGACGACTCTCTAAGATGCCAGAAGGCTAGGCGGTGCAGCACCCGTGCTACCGCTGCTAGCGGCAGCTGCAGCACTTTTCCTCTCGGCCAGCTGCTTCCTGCAAAAATGAGGCAACCCAAACCCTCCAGATTCACAGGCATACAAAGACATAACACACCGTTATTAATCAGTGGTGTATTTACATATACAGACATAGATACATGTGTACATACATACATACTTACTTACTTACNACCCAAACCCTCCAGATTCACAGGCATACAAAGACATAACACACCGTTATTAATCAGTGGTGTATTTACATATACAGACATAGATACATGTGTACATACATACATACTTACTTACTTACTTACACACATACACATCTACATATATATGTATATGCACATAAATATATGCATATGTAAATGTATATGTGTATATGTGTATATGTGTATATGTGTATATGTGTATATGTGTATATGTGTATATGTGTATATGTGTATGTGTATATGTGTATATGTGTATATGTGTATATGTGTATATGTGTATATGTGTATATGTGTATATGTATATGTGTATATGTATATATGTGTATATGTGTATATGTGTGCATGTGTGCATGTGTGTATGTGTATATGTGTATATGTGTATATGTGTATATGTGTGTATGTGTGTATATGTGTATATGTGTATATGTATGTATGCATGTCTGTATATATACATATGTATATCTGTCTTTGTTGCCNTATGTGTATATGTGTATATGTGTATATGTGTATATGTGTGTATGTGTGTATATGTGTATATGTGTATATGTATGTATGCATGTCTGTATATATACATATGTATATCTGTCTTTGTTGCCGTGCTCATGTGTTTCTATTGGTATCCTCGTAAAAAAGCACAGTAGCTTGACTAAGCATGTGAGGTGACATATATATATGTGTGTGTATAAGATCGCATACATGAGAAGACTTGTTCGTATTGTGGGGCCACTAACATCACCCATGAATAAATTCATGTTTCATGCAGTCCTGATGGCGTCCATCCGCAATGCAAGCTGAGCACGAATGCGATCGCGGGCCGGGTCTTTGTCCTCGGCGAACACATGGAGCTTCTGCATCTTCACCACCTTCTGCCCGATCGGCTTTGCATCTGCGTGTGATCGCTTCCTTGCCGCTGCATCCAGCATCGGCGACTTTGCAGGGGCCTCAATCTCCGGAAGACCTGGCCCATCAGAAGATGCACCATCGTCTGAGTCCACCTGAGTGTCTTCGTAGCCGTCCGAAGCTACCGTGGAGGCAGGAGCCTCCTCCCCAGGATGCACGTCTGCGATTGCTGCGGCAGGAGCCTCCTCCCCAGGATGCACGTCTGCGACTGCTGCGGCCTCCTCCCCAGGATGCACGTCTGCGACTGCTGCGGCAGGAGCCCCAGGATGCACGTCTGCGACTGCTGTGGCAGGAGCCCCCTCCCCCGGAGGCACATCTTCGATTGCAAGAAGTGGGGCAGGAGGGCCCCCGTCCTGCACTTCGATTGTCCAATACCAGTTCAAGGTCGCAAAGAAATCCGAAAGCGTCTGGTCCTGAGATGTGTAACATGCATAAGTTAAGTACATGTGTAATATATATATATATATNCCGTCCTGCACTTCGATTGTCCAATACCAGTTCAAGGTCGCAAAGAAATCCGAAAGCGTCTGGTCCTGAGATGTGTAACATGCATAAGTTAAGTACATGTGTAATATATATATATATATATATATGTGTGGATACCATGAGATGTGCATGCATTCTAGGTATATGCGAAAACCATGTTTTGTGTAACATGCGTATTTTAGTATGTAAGTATGCGTGTGAATACCATGAGATGCATGCATGCTAAGTCTATGCAAATACCAAGTTTTATGTGAAGTTAGTATCCTACAATGGTTCAGGCTAGCAGCTCGGGTCTCCGCACCCNTGTAAGTATGCGTGTGAATACCATGAGATGCATGCATGCTAAGTCTATGCAAATACCAAGTTTTATGTGAAGTTAGTATCCTACAATGGTTCAGGCTAGCAGCTCGGGTCTCCGCACCCGACCGAAGGCGGCGTACCCCATGGGAGAACAACACTTTAAGTCCGTGGGCGTCCATATGGACCAAGACCTGGTCCTTCGGCATATCCATAGAATGCCTGAAGAACTGGACCTGCCACATATAAGGCTACTTGAAATATGTTAAACCCCTATAAAAGTCTAGCTGGTTTGATGCTAACTAAGAGCCCAAGTTCTTTACACATCTATCCCGGCCTCACGACGAAGGAGCTCTATGGGCACGTAGGTCGGAACATGTTGTGTTGGGCAAAACCATTCGGCCACAATCTCAAGCAACCGTGCGTTGCAAGCCATCGCCTTGCAACTGGCAATGCCAACGGTCTCTGTTGAAGGCCACCGAGTGATGAAGCCTTTCTCCCTCGCTCGTCGCCGAACAGAAGCTTCAGCTTCCAGAACATGCGCCAGGGACTGCGGCTGAGGCCACATCTCTCTCGGAACACGAACTTCGAATCGAACTGATTCTGTCGAGCTCTCAGCAGCCGAATCGTCACGATCAGCCATGCTCCCTGAAAGATCCCGGAAGCACAAAAGCTAGCAGGCTAGGACCCAAATGGTCTCGGAAGATACCGCTTGCACTTGCAAACAACAGTTCGTCTCCTTGAACAGACTGCAATTACATCTCGACCAATTAGTGGCTAGTGCACCATCAACACCTTCCCCTGAGCACCTCTCTGGAGATCAAAAGGAAAAGAAGCCACCACCCAGCTGTACCTGCGGAGGAGTTGCTTCGATGTCTTGCCGCGGCTGAAGCTCCAGCACCGGATGCACTTAAGAACATGTGGTCATGCAATTCTAGAACTATGCTAGATCGAGGGCGCACCAGCCGATTTCGAAGGCAGCGGCCGCACATTGGTCACAAAGCAAAGTTCAAGATGACATCCTATTATTAGCCCTATATTTTGCATGGTTCCATGCCAAGCTGAGAACTTTTTCGGTTGTGTAGAGATCTCGGACAACAAGAGACGATATCCAACACATGTGGTTCACATTTAAAGCTAGAGCTGACATTTACACTCGAAGTGGCTTCTCGACATGCATGCCTGCACCGTCTGCGATGGCGAGGAAATGTGGGGCCTCTGCATCCGCACAAAGCTGCATTGAGAACAACCCGAAACCCTCCGAAAGCAAGAAACCCCGAAATATGCANTCGACATGCATGCCTGCACCGTCTGCGATGGCGAGGAAATGTGGGGCCTCTGCATCCGCACAAAGCTGCATTGAGAACAACCCGAAACCCTCCGAAAGCAAGAAACCCCGAAATATGCAGAAAGGTTGAGGAACTATAATTTTAGTTCACGACCCCTATAACAGTTTATTCCCGAAACAACTAAAATTTTAAGGCCCGAGGAATGTCCAGGATTGTCCCAAGAACCCATTAATCCAATGGATTTGCCCAAATGGGATGGCCTACACGACCCCATCAACCCATTGACCCATTAACTCACTGCATTTGCCCAACTGGGGATGGCCAGTGGGANGTCCCAAGAACCCATTAATCCAATGGATTTGCCCAAATGGGATGGCCTACACGACCCCATCAACCCATTGACCCATTAACTCACTGCATTTGCCCAACTGGGGATGGCCAGTGGGATGGCCGGAACGACTCAATTAACCCATAAACCGACTGACCCATTCCCTCTGGGCAAATGGAAATGGCTTGTGTAGGCTCAAACCATCAGGGCAAATATATTTCGTCAATGCGGTTAATGGGTTCATGGGCTGGGTTGACCTATTCCACATGGGCCAAACAGAATGGGTTAATATGTTAATGGGTTAATGGGGAAACGGGCTGGGCTGACCCATTCGATGTCGGGCAACACGAATCGATTAATGGGTCCATGGGTTGGGCTGAATGGNAATGGGTTAATGGGGAAACGGGCTGGGCTGACCCATTCGATGTCGGGCAACACGAATCGATTAATGGGTCCATGGGTTGGGCTGAATGGATTAAAAATTTGGGCTGACCCCTTCCACGCAGGCCAAAGGGGTAACAGGTTACCGGTTAATGGGCTAGTTTAGTGGGTCAGTGGGTTGGGTTGACAGAGGAGTTTCGAAAACAGTCCAGGTAAAGTGGGAAACCAGGAATCTACCAAAAGNGTCAGTGGGTTGGGTTGACAGAGGAGTTTCGAAAACAGTCCAGGTAAAGTGGGAAACCAGGAATCTACCAAAAGGCGGAGGCGGGATAGGGATGTTCCCATGTGTATACATATATATATATGTATGTATGCAAGCAAAAATAGCCAATAAATCTACATGTACATAATATATAGACTGTAGATATATAAAGCTATATATGTATATGCATGGTCGAGATCAAATGTTAATGT
>BGNK01004225.1:46244-58025 GCA_003297005.1 Symbiodinium sp. clade A Y106
TTTTGAGTTGAGTGTTCAGAGCTTTGGGGTTTAGGGTTTAAGTTTTCAGGTATGTGAGGTGCTCAGTAGCAGGCTGTTTTGGACGGGATACGGTATGGAGGATGCGAAAGCACAGGGGGTGGGATAAGGATGCACACTATACCCATATATATATATATATATGTGTGTGTGTGTGTCCAAATATGTATATATGTATGTATTTATATATATATATATATATGTATGTATGTATTTATACGTATTTATTTTTGACTTACTTATTTCTGTATATAGATCCGAATATCGCGATAATCGCGCTTCGACTCATGCAAAAGAACCTATAAACATGGAAACATGATGATATATTGAATGAGTTGATTAGTATGTAGTATGTAGCATAATAATCTGCATACAGATATACACATACAGTACACATTACAAAAGCAATCCCTGACGTCTTGTCTCGAAGACTCATTGCGGTTCCACGGTGTGCGCGGGACAATCCTTCAGAGAGTTTCGATGTGTCAAGTAAGANNGAACACTCCCTTCTGCTAGAGTTGCGGGACTGAACTCTCCTTGTTACTGTTGTGCACGGTCTACTGTTTGAGCCCCCGTAACAAAGACAATGCTTTTTAGCGTCTTGGAGGGACAGGGGCAAAGTTGCAGCTCGAACCAAAATTGTACATGACGACATTGGCGCCACTAAAAAGCTCATCGGCAAAAACGTGCAAGTAGAACTTGTCCGCACCGGTGAGCTGCCCAAAACCAAAATGGGTGGCCATGAAGTTGCCACCGTCCGTGAAGCGATGCCCATCTTGGAGAGTGTCCGGGCAATCCACGATGGCAGCACCGCGTTCCTCAAAACCACAGCCCCGAAGGCTACCCACCACAAGCAGCATCCAAAGCTTCGCACCGAGGTCGCCCACAATGCCTCGCTGGCATCCATGGCTTCGGCGCGGGCGAGGTTGAAGAGTAAAAGGGGCCCTAGGCCCAAGAGGGCCGGTGGAATTGCCACGACAGCCTAAGGCGCGGGCACATCGAGGGCCACCTGGCCTCTTCATAATTTCTTTCTTCCGTTCTTCAAGTATCTTAGGCCCTTTGAGGCTCTTCTTCACTTTTCCAGGTTCTTGGGTCCTGTCCCGCAAGTGCTGCACAGAAGCCTGCCGTACGTGGATTACTAGGCAACCTAGCATACAGGACCCTAGGACGCCTACCCGTCATGGAGGACCTCACGTCAACATGTCTAACCCGGCTTCGCAATCGCACAGCAGGCCTATTGCTTACAAGGTCAGCGTCACTCGGCAGCCACAGGCCTCGTTGCCGGAGCATCCAAGGCAGGTCACGTCCATGTGGTCGACAGAGTCGCCGGCGCCGATGTTTTGCCCAACGTAGGCGCCGATGTTTTGCCCAACGTAGGCGCCTACCTCCAACATTCCGAGCCGCGAAGGCCACATAGGGACGGAGAAGCTGCAGGAGGGTTCTGAACCCACCTCCTCCTGCAGCACTGCCTTTTGGAGTCGTCGCCAAACGTGGACCCCACAAGTCCACAAGTGAACATGTCCACGTAGACGGCGCTGAGACAAAGTACGAGGGGACCGACCCACACGGCATACCCTCGATGAGGTAGCCCGTCTCCACTCGAAGAGCCGAGACGGCCATCCAGCCTTTAGTTTTCGGCGTCGCTTTCGCCACAGTCTCATCCTCGCCCAGCCAAGTAGCAAACTCGCCCCAAGCTGCAATCGCCAGGTAGAAGGTCAGATAGGGACCCGGAGCAATGAGTACTCCCGCCGGAAGATCAAAGAAATCAGCATCAGACTGTAAACCCAAACAGCTAATGCCGAAGTCCGAGGGGGACAACTTCGCTCCGAGCTTGCGAACCCGGCCCGCCACTCCCAGCGTGGAGGTGTTGTCATAGTGGCTCATGTAAGGGCCCACATCCGTGCCAAGGTTGAACTTGGCGAAAGCATTGTACACGTCCATGGTCTGGGATGCTGGCACCGAAGCGATCATGTGCCCGATGGCAGCATTAATGGCAGTATTGAGGGAGGTTTTACGTCTTCAGCGCACCTGGCACCGAGGCACCAACGGCACTCCTGGACGAGGAGGGCCCGAAGGCCCCACCAACACACAAAGCTTGCCTGAAGGCCAGCCGCACCAGGTTGACAGACAGTCATTGACAGACAAGTGCCCTTCATGAGCCGATAGGGCTCCACCTCACGCTGCGCCAGGTCGTCGACGGCCAGGAGGCCGAAATCCAAAGCGATCTCGAACAACAGCATGTCGCTCACCTCGCAGCGGCCAGCCCAACCTCCAGGCCCACGACGATGCCGGAGTCGCCGGGCGGGAGGAAGCAAAACAGGAGCAGCACCATGCTGCATGCCACCAGTTGGGAACCCCTACATGACCACACAACGTGCATTGAAGGAGAAAAGATCCAGCACCTTGAGGAGGCAGTTTATGCATCCGGGCATACTGCTCTTCACTCACGCACCCTCCCAGCATCACGTGGCGTTCCTCGTTGGAGGCGCCGTTGTAGAGCTTGATGGCCGCCTTGAGCACAGTCTCGCTGTAGCCCACATCGTCGGGGATGAGGTCGGCGAGTTCATGCCGTTGCCCTCGCAAGAAAGAAGCATAGCGTTGGCGACGCCAGGCTTCTCGCATCAAGTGCCGCGCCTTATTTCGGGCAGGCACGTCGCCTGCCGACAGGTCAAAGGCCCCAGCCACAGCATGCTGCCAAGCGTGAGCTCCAGTCCTGGTGAACTGGAGTTCCTGAAGAAAAGAGCCAACCACCCGTCCCCAACGTCCTGTGACGAGTCGCCGGCCCTGTGAACGCCAAAAAGCGTCAGCCGCAAAGAAAGCTGAGGCCGACGCCAGTCTAAGGGCAAAACCAACATCCATCCAATGACCAGCAAGAAGCAACCGCAAATCCCTGGACCCTTGCTGTACAACACCCAAGGCACGTTTCACGTTAGTCGTGAGCTTTTGCTGGCCCTGCAAATCGACGGCGGAGCATGGGCTCCACCAAAGACCCCACAGCAGTTGTGGTATGATCGCCGACCTATACAAACTATGCTTAACGCTAGAGACTACAGGAAGACACCCGAGCCGCCGGAGCAGGGCTTGAAACCTGTCCAGCCGTGGGCCCGTCACCTCGAGCAGGCCGTCTCACGAAACGGAGGACATCGGCCTCAGCCGAAGGCTGTATGCCTTTTTCACGCAGCAACTGTCGTTGCCTTGCACTCCTCGTAACGACTTTCAACTTGCCTTGGTTTTCCTGGAGGCCGAGAGCCTTCGCAGCAGAAGCCAAAAACCCGATAACGCGTTCAGTGTCGTCAACAGACCTCGTCACTGCAGTCCTGTCATCGACAAAAATAGACTGGTTAAGATCCTCGCCCATCAGCTGTTGAAGTTGCGTCGCAGGCGCTAGGAGCAAAGCCGTGAGGGCCAGCGGCGAGGCAGGGCATCCCTGTGGCAACGACGACGACACCTGCTGGGGTTCAGGATGAACGAAGCTACCGTATTGGATCCACCGTCGCTGCTCTAACCAGGTCCAGGCCACAACTTTCAAGAAGTCTTCTGGGCAACCATGTCTGCGCAAGTTGTCCAACGCAAGTGAGGGGGCTACGTTGTCGAAACACTTCTCGAAATCAAACGAAATCAACATGGCCTCCTCGTCCCACGAGGCCTCGATGTGTCTGAGGGCCTGCCAAGCATTGCGGCCTGCGATGCCTCCGTGAAAGTAGGGAGGGCACAGGCAACCAGTCTCTCACACAAGCTCGAGCAGTCCACGTAGCAGCGACGACCCGGTACGTGGTGTTGAACACTGTGATGGGACGTAAGCGAGCAACCTCCGCTGCAGCACCGGTCACCTCGTCTTTGGGGATGAGAACCATACGGGCTTCGCGCCACGACACCGGAAACTTGTTCTGTGCCGTCCAAAGCTGGAGCAACTGAGCCAGCATGGACCACCACTGCACCGGCATATCTGCAAGGTTCTCAGCAGAAATGCCGTCAGGTCCGGCAGAGCCCTTGGCGTGACTCCTCGCTCGCTTCATCAATTCATGCGCCTGTAGGGGTGCTTGATCGCCGGGCCAAGCAGCTTGGGGAGGCGCACGCTCAGTCCACATCCGGTCCAGTTGCTCGTGGAGGTCCTGAGGGAGCGGCCGGTGCCACACCTTCTTCCAAAAGGCCACAATCAACTCGAGCGAACCAGCAGTCGAGGATGCCGTGGTGGTGACTCCACGCACGGTGTACTGCAAAGCCGGTGTGAGGAGCCGCGTAGCCTCACGCCCGCCTTGTGCCATCCTTGCCCTCCACGAAGCGAGGTTGGCATCCCGACGCTGCTGACGGAGCTTCGTGATAATCGCCTCACACTCAGGAATCGCTTCCACGATGCTGCTGGCACGCAGGTCCGAGGGCCAAGTGGCTCGGATCTTAGCCATAACATCATCCGAGCTAGCAACCGGATGCTGTTGCAGCCGCTTGGCTTCATAAAGTCTGCCCAAGAAGCAAGCAAGCTTGCGAATGCGAGCTCCCTCATTCAAGCCTCAACCCTGGCAAGTACGACCGCTAGCAGCATCACAAAGCGTAGCAACGGAACCTTTGGGGCGGTAGCCTCCAGTACTGAAAGCTCTACTTGCATGCTCAGCAAACCTACAGCTCGCAGCCTGAAGTGAGAGTTCCAGCTGGGCAGTAAGCTGTGCCCACTGGACGTCAACATCATCGTCCCAGTGCACCTCAAGATTTTCAAAGTGGGCTGCCACGACATCCCTCCAGACCTCGAGAGGAACATGCTCAGGACGAGACAGGTCTCAGAGAGGCCCCAGATGCGTTTGAGCAACCGTCGGCCCTGAGCCCCAATGCTAGCGTAGAGTCTCTGTTTGCCAGTCGTACGAAGCACCCTCGCACGATCACCAACACCTGGGCACGGAGTGCTGAGCCGTGCCAGCGCCGAGCGGTCTCTGGCCACGTGCAAACACGTGGCACACGTGAAGATGACCCGGGCTCGATCTTTTTCACATCGTAACACATGCCGAATGCGATGGCCAAGCTTCTGCTTCTGCAGCCTGATTTGGCGAGCCTTCTTATGGTCTTGAACCTTTTTTGACAAAATCATACCCCAGCATCTATAGTCTGAGCACCAGGACTCGCGTGGGACCTGTCCAGCTCCTGAGCCCAGGCCTGAAGGTTGGAGCCAGCCTGGACTCCCGCCGCCCTTGAGCTGGCGCTGATGCATGGCAGCAACGGTGGCCAACTCCCGTATGCGTGGAAATTCAGAGGAGGGGCGACCAGGATGCCTACGAGCAATGTGCGCCGTGCGTGCTTGCGACAGGCCACGGCCGAGGTCGTTGCACCCCGAAGCGGGCCTGACATGCTCCTTACACTCCTCGCAATACCAGTTCGGGGTCTCCACGGTGTAGGTAGAGCCCTCATGAGCCGAGGCAGTGCAGTGTGAAGCGGAGTGCTGCCTGTGTCTGAACCCTTGCGTGTCTTCACTGCCCGTGCAGAAGACTGAGTTGGCTTCGAAGCAGCACTTGCAACTTTAGACGGCTGAGGCCGCCCTGTGTGGACCACAGACTGAGGCGGCAACCAAGCACTGTCAGACAGCTCAAGAGGCGGTAGCCAAGCTGAGCCCTTTGAGGCCGCGGCAGACTCAGCAGCCTGGGAGCGGGCCGAAGCGCGCTTACCACCACCGCGAAGGTGATCACTCAAGGCCCCTTGAGGTACGCAGTCNGGCGGTAGCCAAGCTGAGCCCTTTGAGGCCGCGGCAGACTCAGCAGCCTGGGAGCGGGCCGAAGCGCGCTTACCACCACCGCGAAGGTGATCACTCAAGGCCCCTTGAGGTACGCAGTCCACCCAGCCAGGGAGCTCGCGACGGGCCTTAGGGACCAGAACGGTGTAGTGGTTATCTCGCAAGCCAACACTAAGGGCGAAGAGCTACGACCAGCCCTCCCAACAGCAAGGGGCTCTTCCCAAGTAGAGCCGTCGTGACGCACCACAACTATGCGCACTCCTAACCGCCGAGCAGCCGCACGAAGCGTATACTGACAGACCCATCTGTTAGGCCTGAGAATATTATCATGCCACGTGTCAAAATCAGTAGGGAGGGACCCTCCCTCAGTGGTCTCAGTGGCCCTAGGGTCCAAGATCCAGCCATCAGAAGCCTCATTCTTGTGCTCAGTAATCCATTGATGCACCTGCTGACGCAGAGTCTTGCCACGAGACGCAGCCTTGCTGAGAAGCGTAGCCTCATCTTCGCCCTGACGCAACCCGTACGCTACGGCCACTGAGTTGAAGCCGCAGGCCCCGTCGCCGCCGGCATCTATCTCACGCCAAGAGACATCAACCGGGGAGCGGGTGCGTGCCCGCGTGTGAGCAGCGGTGCCGCTCTTGTCCTGAGAGTCGCCTTGCTCAGTGTCCATGTGAGTGGATGCAATGGCCTGCGAAGAGTCCTTGGGAGCAGCACCGTCCTCAGCGTCAACCTGCATGCTAGGATCACGAGTCCCAGCATCCAGAGGTCGTTTGGGAGCCTGAGCCTTGGGAGCAGTAGGAGCAGCATGTGCGGCACAAGCGGGAGGAGCAGCAGCAGCACCAGCAGCTTTGCGGTTCACAGACCTGTCAGGGTGTTTAGGAACACTGGGGTTGAGAGGAGTCTGCGAGGCAACCTTAACGTTGCTACGGCCAACAACACGGTCCAGCAGAAGCGTAGCATCCCCTCCGATCTCAATCCCCAAAAGGTCGCAAGGAGCGTCATGTGNCCGCCGGCATCTATCTCACGCCAAGAGACATCAACCGGGGAGCGGGTGCGTGCCCGCGTGTGAGCAGCGGCGCCGCTCTTGTCCTGAGAGTCGCCTTCCTCAGTGTCCATGTGAGTGGATGCAATGGCCTGCGAAGAGTCCTTGGGAGCAGCACCGTCTTCAGCGTCAACCTGCATGCTAGGATCACGAGTCCCAGCATCCAGAGGTCTTTTGGGAGCCTGAGCCTTGGGAGCAGTAGGAGCAGCATGTGCGGTACAAGCGGGAGGAGCAGCAGCAGCACCAGCAGCTTTGGGGTTCACAGACCTGTCAGGGTGTTTCGGAACACGGGGGTTGAGAGGAGTCTGCGAGGCAACCTTAACGTTGCTACGGCCAACAACACGGTCCAGCAGAAGCGTAGCATCCCCTCCGATCTCAATCCCCAAAAGGTCGCAAGGAGCGTCATGTGNGGGGTTGAGAGGAGTCTGCGAGGCAACCTTAACGTTGCTACGGCCAACAACACGGTCCAGCAGAAGCGTAGCATCCCCTCCGATCTCAATCCCCAAAAGGTCGCAAGGAGCGTCATGTGGGGCGCGAGCCCTGATGAACCACGGTCGCTTGGGGAAAGTCGGGGCCTCGAAGTGACCGAAAGCTCTTGCCACCCAGCACAAGTCAGAGCCTCGAGAAGGTCCGCTTCAGTCCAGCTGGTGGGCACCTTGCGGACCCGCCAAGCAGCAGTCACACCTGGCGTAACTGAGCACGTGCCCGGTTTGCAGCGGAGACCAAGTTGAACCGGATCTCCTACACGCCAGGCCATGGAGAGTCCAGCAATCCTAGCCTCTTCCTGAACTCGCTTCAAGTATGCAGCCATTGTCTCGTCTTCAAGACTTTGCATCCACTTAATCGGAACCTTCTTCTGAACTGATGCCTTATCAAGGCAGAAAAAGACCCCACCCTGACCCGAGCAGTCAAGAAGTTTCTCAGCTTTGGCCTTGTCAACAACCGCAAGCCCTTGCAGGACCACGACGGACTGCCCGCGTTGAGACAAAGTAGTTTCTCGCCAAGAAAAGCTCTGATGCAGCGCGCCAGGGCACACACGCTCGCACCAAGACTTGAGTTGAGCGCTAGGCTGATCCTTAAAGGAGCCCCACAGGTCTCTCGGAACAAGAGGTTTTGGGACCGTCACCGAGAGCCGCACCACCTCAGGAGCTGCGGGCGCCTTGGCGACCTGAGACAAAGCCGAGGGCACAGCAGGCAAGCCCTGATCCGCNAGGTCTCTCGGAACAAGAGGTTTTGGGACCGTCACCGAGAGCCGCACCACCTCAGGAGCTGCGGGCGCCTTGGCGACCTGAGACAAAGCCGAGGGCACAGCAGGCAAGCCCTGATCCGCCGTTTGTCACAGCAAAGGAAACCACCTGACCGTCCTTGGAGTCAGTAAGAGTTCTTAACCAACAAGGCGAACTTGCCCTTAAGCTCGTGCAGCGTTGCAAGCTGTGGCAACTGTCGCACTTCGACGTCGGTCTTACACCAAGCAACAACACCGTCAGGAAACACTCCAGCCTCGAGGGACTTACGCACTGCCGCCGCGTTGCGCACTCCGTTCTGAGGCCACGACNGGAAACACTCCAGCCTCGAGGGACTTACGCACTGCCGCCGCGTTGCGCACTCCGTTCTGAGGCCACGACGAGGGTAAGAGGCGTGCACTGTCTGCTGGAGTCTCAACTTCTTTTCCAGCGCCAGGACCCGTCTTTGGTC
Source organism: Symbiodinium sp. clade A Y106 (assembly GCA_003297005.1). NCBI lineage: Eukaryota > Dinophyceae > Suessiales > Symbiodiniaceae > Symbiodinium > Symbiodinium sp. clade A. Next base: position 54,713 of record BGNK01004225.1, read on the forward strand.
CTTTCTGAACCTTCTGTGCCCAGGACGAAGGAGCCTCCCAAGCCACTGGTTCAGCACGGACCCCCCAAGAAGACCCGCTCTTGTCCCAGCCCTCAGTCCACCAAGCACCACCCTGGTTGCTGTACTCCCAAGATGGTTCCCACCAACCCATTTCAGGATGAACGTACCATCCGTGGCTGTCCGGCTGCCACCAAGAGCCCTCGTCAACTGTTCCGACAGAACGACAGACGCGTTGCGAGGTGCCTGAGGAGCAGGCACCTGACTAGGCTCAGCACGGGCGGTTCCCGCCTGCCTTTTCGGAAGCTTGGTGCGAGGCCGCGGCGTCAGCGGAACCTGAAACTGGTTCCGCAGCTCCTGCACCACTGTGCGTTGACTAAAGCCTTGAGAACTCCAGCCGGCAGACTTGTGACTGCACCGCTTGCCTTGTCTTTCTGTTTACGCACTCTAGCTGTTCTACGGGTGCCCGCCGGCCCTGGGTTGGCGGCCTCGCCGATCCGGCAGGCTTTGAGCGGGTTGTGGCACAACGCAGACACCCACTTCAGCAAGCCGAATCTTAGAAAACCATCCTTTTGGCTGACTTCAGGAAGGGGCTCGGATACCGAGGAGGCGACGGACCGACAGGAAGAGTCAGACGTCGTAGCTTAATGGTAAGCAAGCCTACGCAAACGCAGCCCAAAGGCCTTGTTACGAGCACGCATACGCGCACGTCCGACACGTTTACGACCACGAAACGACACGGAAGGACCCACCTCCGCGGAGAGACGCAACGCACTCTACGGAGTTTAGGCTTGCCACGACGACAACGAGGAACAACGACCTGCGGACAACCTTTCCAGGACGACCAACAGGAGAGGAACAACCTTCCCAACTCGAGACAAGAAGAAGACTATAGGAAAGGAGCGAAGAACATGGGTAAGCCCACTGCCTCCGCGGCTTGACTAAGGTAGGCAGCTGACGTTGGTAAGCCAACATCACTCACTAAAGCAGTTTTGGCACTTGCAACACACTCCGACACAGCTAAAGCCACCACGGTGTGATTAATTGCAAGCGAGGCGCTGTACCACAACGTCCCGTCCTCAAGCCATCGACGATGAGGTCAAAGTGACCGTAGTCGCCCTCCGTGGTGCCAATGCGTGGCCATGGCCCCAAGCCCTCGACGATGAGGTCAAAGTTGCCGTAGTCGCCCTCCATGGTACCATTGCGTGGCCATGGCTGGGTACCCATGGGAGACGAGGGGCAGCCCGTAGGGCAATGGTCGAAGGGAATGCTCCCGACAAGCGAGTGCTTGTGACCCGCAGCCGGTGAACATAGCCCAAGTAACACAGAACACGTAAGGACCCAACCGAAGGACCCAAAACCCTGCATGAAACACCTAAGAGCTCTTGACACTTGGAACCGCGTGCAAATCAAGCCCATACGGTGGGCCCCACAGGCCTCATGGGCGTCAAAGGCCTCTTGACTAGCAGTTTCAAGCATCAAGCATCTATGAACGGCCATCGTGGCTCTTGCTTCGTATTCTTTTGATGGGCCGTTCTGGCTCTTGGATTTTCTTTTTGTTTTCTTTTCCTTTTTCTTTTTCTTTTGAATCTTTTCTTGCTGCATGACCTAACACACAACTCACCACGTGTACCATTCGCTCCCAGCCCACAAAGGACTAGGCCCGCAACTACCGAGGCAAAGGTCGCCAGGAGGTTGTACACGAAGTTGCCATTAATGGCAGTATAATCGGCAAGAGCCGCGACACCCTTGGAGTCCATGTTGGCAATGGCCTGGCTGTGAGCCAGAGCACCCGATTTCAGAGCTGCGGAGTCCATGGACGCACCCATCTTCAACATCGTGTTGATCGCCTTGAGCANCCCTTGGAGTCCATGTTGGCAATGGCCTGGCTGTGAGCCAGAGCACCCGATTTCAGAGCTGCGGAGTCCATGGACGCACCCATCTTCAACATCGTGTTGATCGCCTTGAGCACCTCCAGGGGAGGCTGGGTCGGGAGCTTGCCATAGACGTCGGAGGTCCAGTCGATTTCTTTCAAGAAGGGATAGGACTTCTCGGACAGCACCTTGGCTGCGTCGTCGATCTTGTCCACGAAAGAAGAAGAAGAAGTAGCGAAGTGGCAGGTTGCCGGAGTCCTAGCCACTGGTGGGGACACAAACTCAGACGGCGAGAAACTCCCTGTACCGCTTCGCCGCCGCAGCAGACAAGCGAATTGCACGAGTTTCCCACCTACAGGCACTCTCCAAGGCACGGCAGAACGAGGCACGGAGAGAGCCGCGCCACCTGCGAAGCAAGCATGACTTTGCTGCATCATCAGCCTGCGCGTTCCAAGCGCGTTGAAGATCCGGATGAACATCGGGATGAGGCCGCCATCGAGCAACGACTTTGCCGTGTGAAGGCAGCCACTGAAGCATCACGTGTAAGCCAAGAGACGAGGCCAGCCTAAAGCGGGCGCCAATCTCGGATGCCAGCAAGGGGCAGGCACCACCACCATCGGAAGAATGACATGCCAAAATGGCCGATTCGCAATCGCAAAGGATGACCACCGAGCCTCGGACGCCCTTTTGAGCCAGTCTAAAAAGGACCTGAGACACAGCTTCAAGTGCACAGAGCTCCGACTTGAAAGGGCTCTGGTCTTCTCCTTGGACTCCGCAAGCAAGAAGAAGGTCACGGGAGGGCACGTTCACCGCAAAGGCTCCCACGCTGTCGCGAGAGCTGCCGTCAGTGGCCAGGAAGACCTTAGGCTCCTCAGCAAAAGAGCTCTCGAGCGCCTCGAACAGATCGTCCTGCAGCTCCTGCGGATCCAAAGTGGGCGGAGCCAAAGGTTCCTCACTGACCGGCTCGCAAACAAACGCTCTTTGCATCTGCCGTCGGGCATAGCCAGGGCCTGTCGAAGGTCGGCCGTATGAGGGCAAACCCAGGCAAGGTGAGCCCGGCTTGGGGCTCGCTTGCCGCACATGCAACGGTCGTTAGGGTTGCCACCTCGAGACACGTGACGATGATGTTCATGCCAAAAGGAGCCTCCGGTGGCCAAAGCGGCCCTGCGCTCGTCAGGACACTGAGTGGTACACCATGCGAGCCGGTGCCCAGCAGCACAGATCAAGGTGCCTCGGGGAGGCTTGGGCAAAGCTAAACCAGTAGCCAGATCATCACCTTCACGATGGTTGGAGCGGACGACCCGGCCCGAGCGTGCCGGCAATAAGAAATTTTCCGTTTAACCGGGTGTTCTAGATGTATCCGGGTGTTCTGGTCTTGAGCAGTCGCACCCGCGGATTTGAGCCAAAGACTATTACTATCCTACATATCATGTTTATCCCAT
>BGNK01004226.1:0-45263 GCA_003297005.1 Symbiodinium sp. clade A Y106
GCTACTTCTTGCTTCACTTTGTGAAGCTGGGCTGGCTCCTCCGAGGGAGCAGAGGCGGTTCACACGGCTGCTTGCCAGTTCAAAGAAATCCCAGAACCCCTTTTCGGCCCTAAACTCCTGAACTCTACACCCCAAACCCTAAAACCCTAAAACCCTAAACCCTAAAACCCTAAAACCCTAAACCCCTAAACCCTAGAAACCCCTATTATAAACCTTAAAAGTCTCAACCTGAGCCCTATAAACCCTAAATCAATGATCATAAACTCATACTTGGAGGATCATGGGACTTAGTAAGTATGGTTATAAGTACATTAAGTGGAGTTATAAGTAGTTATAAGTACAGTTACCTTAATTATAACCCTAGGTACTAAGTCCCATGATCCTCTAAGTACTCTGCACTCCGAAAAGCCAATCATAAACTCATACAGTAGAAGCCAGAAAGTTGGAACATAATTGTCCTCATGCCCTTAAGGTAAAGTATAAGGGATCCTAGCACGAATCCTCCTAAAGCCATGTTCCAACTTTCTGGCTTCTACTATAGACTCCAGAGCCGCCAGCGGTAGACCCCAAACACAACCCAAAGTTTGAGGTTCTTTTGAGTGACCGAAAATACCAANTTTCTGGCTTCTACTATAGACTCCAGAGCCGCCAGCGGTAGACCCCAAACACAACCCAAAGTTTGAGGTTCTTTTGAGTGACCGAAAATACCAATGTTAGGCTTTAGGGCTTTAGGGGTTTAGGGGTTTAAGGGTTTAGGGTCTAGGGGTTTAGAGTTTAGGAGTTCCAGGGTTTAGGGTTTAGGGGTTTATTAGGGTTTAAAGTTTAGGGCGTTTAGGGTTGATCTTCACTCCTGGCTGCCAGCACCATGTTCTTGTCCTTCTTCCTGCCCGGGAAGCTTTAGGGTTCGACTGCCATTCAGGGCATTGGGTCAAAATCCGGCCGTAACCCGGAATCCCTGAAGCCCTAAGGCCCCAAAGTCTCAACGGTTTATGAGGTCCGAGCTCTGAACCGTGAGCCCTAGTAAACCTGAAGCCCTGGAGAAGCAACAAAGTCTTAACGTGATACAACCCTGAACGAAACTACAGAGCATCATGGCTCATCTTCACGCATGCTCCTCTACAGTGTGGGTTTCGGCTGTTTCGGGGTTCGATCCCTCAAACCTACATCCTAAGCCCTAGACCCCAAAACCTAAACCCCAAAACCATAAAGCCTGCTAGGGAGCTCGGCGCAGTGAAACACTCTATGTAGACTCTCAGCTCGTCACAGCACTCCCTGAGCCCTGGGCCCTGAACCTGTAAAACGCACTAACTCCAAAAACAGTACTTGGAGGGTCGGGGGACTTAGTAAGTAGGCAGTAAGTAGACTTATAAGTACCCTAAAAGGGACCCTAATTGGNGCCCTGGGCCCTGAACCTGTAAAACGCACTAACTCCAAAAACAGTACTTGGAGGGTCGGGGGACTTAGTAAGTAGGCAGTAAGTAGACTTATAAGTACCCTAAAAGGGACCCTAATTGGGGTTATGGTACTTATAAGTCTCCAAAATGACTAGTTACTAAGTCCCCCGACCCTCCAAGTACCCCAAACAAAGCTCATTCCCGGGGCTGCTTGCAGCTCAAAAATTCGACCCATATATCACCAAAAACTTGCACACACCCATACCGACAGTACAGGAAGCAAAGACCACAAGCACACAACACATGGACCCTAAACCGTGCCCTGGAAATTCTGGGATAAGATATTACGAATTCTTCAGGCCCCTATAACCATAATGAGCGGCGCAAATGTCTTCCTCCCAAGTTCTGACCTGCAAAACTACCGTCCTCAACCCCCGAANNCCTAAAGCCTCAATCAATCCTGAGAAATTGGGTAGGGAGAGCCTTCCGCAGCTGTGGTGGGCGAGGCTTGCGCTGTTTGGCAATCTTCACCGATAGAACGATCACCTCAGCGCCGGGAATCGCGAAGGACAGACAGAGTTTCGTGGACCAAACCAAACCCTACTACCACTAATGCCAAACCCAGACCAGTCTAGTGTTTCGTGTACCGAGGTTAGGGGGTAATTGCTTGTAGGGTTGGAGACACAAGCACCAAAGCTTCAGAGCAGGACCCTTGAACTGTAGTCTGAGACCACCCTCATTTGAAGACAACATGCAGACACTATGTCATAAAGGCAAACAGGCGCGGTTATAAGAAGTAGCGCGAAGAATTATCACATTAGGTACGTCCGTTCTCGGTTGTACGCGTGTAGGCGTGCAGATATCTACGCGCACATGCATGCACATATGCATACACAAAACATGCATACACGCATTCATGTTTATGTATGCATACAACTCTATACAATGAATAGCAGAGTTCGAACCGACACAGTATGATAACTCCCTAAATCCTAAACCCTAAGCCCTACACCCCGCTATACGATGTAAAAACCTATACAGTATGTCTATGCCAAGAAGCATGAAGACTCAGAACTCGGAATCCTGAACTCCTGAACCCCTACTGCAGTTGGCGAGTTAGCATTCTGTCAACACCGTCGGGGCCACTGTGAACACCACGGCCGTTCTAGCAATCCCTATAGGCCCTGTAGCGTCCATACCGTTCGGCTCCAGGGGAGGAGCCTGTAGAGGGCAATGCAGGCATGGACCGTGGACAGATAGAACTCACCGAAAAGCTGGGTATCCTCGCGCATCCCGACAAAAAGTTAAAGGATGAGCTTCTGATGCCAGAAGCCCACCTAGCTAGACAACCGTGAGGCTCCAACGACTACATATTTCAAGGGGTAACGATGAGACTATGTTACCCTAAGGTCCCTAAAGCCCAAACCCTAAGCCTCAACTATAGACATAGAGTACCTTAAGGTCCTTAAACCCTTGAGTATAAACCCTCTACTTGCAATACTTTGAGGCCGAAGACTCCAAATAGGCCCAAATAGGTACTACTTACGGGTTTTTAACAGGTGCTATTTGTGTACTTGGAATTTGGAATCCTCGGGGAAGGAAAAGCATGTAAGATTAAGGCGCGTTGCGCAACTGGCCTTTCGCCGGGTTCGGTTAACGCGTGCGATCGTTAATCAATGAGAAGAAGTGAGGCTTGCTCATACGAAAACTTCTAAGGGCACGGCCCAAAAAACTACCATAACCTGGGCGAAACCCTCAAAGCCCAAAAGTATGCGCAGGCAGGTCGCATCTGCGGAAGCCATAGCAGCGTCTCTTGCAACAGTGGAATCTTGAGCCGCTCTGTACAACTGCCGAGATGCAGCATTCATGGTGCAAGGTCATTCGGGCTCAAGGTCACCATGTGGGACATTCTGAGCCTTGAATATAGACCCCACCTATATTATCCTTTTTAGTTCCTTGTTGGGTTCATTGCCATATAGGCTCCGAAACACAGAACTGGTTAGACCCAAACAAGGATCTACAACGGAGGCTGGGTAAACCATCCGCCTGTCGCCTCTGCCGTACGGGGCACCCTTAATATTAATGTTACCCCGCACCCCAGAGACCTCTGCAACAACAAAACCGCAACCCTCGAAGTCAAATTATGTAGGCCACAGCCCTACCTGCTAGAACACACAAGCACCCACAAGACTATAGTCCTTAGTGACCTTAGTGGCCATTGTCCTTACAGTGCAGACGCGCATATCATGGTGAGACCGTGCCGTCGGCAAGGAAACATGTCTCGGCCTGAAGGTCTTCGGTAACACAAGCAATTAGCTACTGTGACGCAGGCCAGCTTGCTGATCAACCAGGCCCTTTCCTGGAAGGAATTTGCAACCCCAAACCTCAAGACAGACTCCTGATGTCAAGGACCAGTTAACATCTATATGGATCTCGATGGACGGCACCGCCTGCTTTTCCACGTAGCAAATGCACGAAAAGAACGTGTGAAGATCACATAACTGTAATTGCACGACTTTGGAATTCGGCGAGAGATATGATGGGATCCAAGCTTGCCTGATTGTGTGGAGATTGGGACTGCGTTGTGAACAGTTGCAGAGCGAGTACTACCACTAATGACACCAGCGGACAGAAGCTGTGCAAGGGCGGATCCCACTCCGAGACGGCGATGCCACTTTAAACGGTGCAGTCTTTGCAGCTGGAGGCCGGCACAACGAAGAACCTGCCCTCAGCGCTTCCGCTTCTGGGACTGCTCCTTGTCCTTCTCCTGCTGCTTGCGCCAGGCCACCGCCTGCTTCCAGGCCTTCTCCACCTCCTTCGGCGAGAAGTCCTTCGGGCGGAACCTCATGTTGCGTGTCTTGCCTCCAACAGCGCAGCACGCATGCCAGGCCTGCTCCCCACGGTTCCAGTTGATCCTCTTCCGTGGCTCAAGGGGCTCGAAGAGCGGGAGCTCCGAGAGCGGCTTCACCGGCACGACCTCCTCCTGCAGCCCCAACCCCTTGGCCAGTTCCCGAGCCTTGGCCTCCGCCTCCTCCTTCACTTTCAACCTGCCTCCATCTACCTTCTTCCCATTGTTAGTGGCGGGGTCTCTTATTTGGACCCTCCAATTTCCCGCCTGTCTGTCGAAAAAACACCCGTCACCGCCGAGTCGGAGGCCTTCTCCGTGACGGGCTTCGGCGGCTTCAGCTTGCCTTGGGGCACGAGCTCCTCGCGGAAAGCCTTGGCCTCCTGGAGGGCCGCCTCCGAGGCGTCGCCTTCGCTGAGGCCCCGCTTCATGTGCTGGTGATGGGAAAGTTGAGCCTCTTCCGCTTGCCTGCAGCTTGCCAAGAGACCCGCCAACTCGCCATCACTGGTCCCAGCAGATTCCCTGGATGCCGCTCTGGCGCTCCAGGCCTCGGAAGTTCTTGGTGACGACTTGTTCGCCCTCAGCTCTGGGCTCCACCTGGCTCGTCGACTCCAAGGGCTTCTGCTCGCCAGGTTCCGGTACGGAGCCCACGGACTCGAAGATCTCGAGGCCTTGCATGGCGGAGCCGCCTCCGGTCGGTGAGAGCTTCATCATGCCGTCCTCCACGAGCAGCCAGCCATTGCCGGCCCAAGCTCGCATCGGAAGGTCCCGCATCCAAGGCCACATCTTCATGCACTCAGCTGCTCGGTGCTGATTGCCGGTGGAGCTCCTGTGGGCCTGTGGCCTGGATCCAGCAGTGGGCTCTGGCTGTCGCTCGCTGCTTGGGCCAGTGTTGTCACGGAAGAGGACATGGTGTGGATTCTCGCCGTAGAAGTCGCGCAACTCTCTGAACTGCTCTTTGCCGAGGAGCTGCACGCATGCTGTTGTCTTGTCTCTTACACATCCTTGCCACGGAGCACCCGCTAATCCGAGAAACGGGCTGGCCGGACAGCAGGGCTTCGTGGGCAGCCACGTCTTGCCAAAGGATTGAAATGCTAGGCATTTCTCGGCCCACTCTGCCAATTGTGACTCGATTGGTGGAACTGACGTGTCGGATCTCTTCTGGCTGATGCGACGCCTCTTGGCATCTTGGATCGGACCANCTGCCAATTGTGACTCGATTGGTGGAACTGACGTGTCGGATCTCTTCTGGCTGATGCGACGCCTCTTGGCATCTTGGATCGGACCAGCCTGCTCAGCCTGTTCCTCCTTAACACACATTAATGCTCCGCTTCATCCACCAGCTCGCGCTTCAGGCCAGTCCTCGATTGGAAGGTAACGTCATGTACATCATGGGAGCATGCCAAGGGTGTTAGAACTCAGGACGATACGACACGGACCTCCATGACATGCAACGTTGCCATAAATCGCCACAACCTTCTCAAACGAACTCACTGCTCGCGAACCGCGTCGACAAAACTCAATGGAATTGATTACTAACAACTAAACTATTACTAGACTGGGGGTCTGCTTCCCTAGTGGTAAAATTCCTGATGCAGGTTTCCTGTTTAGGTAGCAGGGGCACAACGGAAGCCCACAATTTCGGGCAACTCCCGGGTTGAGGATGTAGGAGTTTCAGTCTCGGCGTCGTTTGGTTCTCGAGACAGGGGAGAGTTTGGGNGAATAGGGGACCCTAATATAGTACCCTAAATAGTAGGATCCTTATTATAAGGACCCCAAAATAAGGTACCCCCTGTTTTCGGAAACTCCCATGTAGGAAGGGGGTTCAGATCAGGCCCAAGAGGCTGATGGGTGCATGCTCTTGCCCACACCACAAGCAGGACATTGAAGTTACCAGCATGTGTAGAAAGTGCAATTGTGAGAGCGCAGTCACAGGCCAAAGAAGCTCACAACGGGAACCCCGATGCCCAAAGCTCTCACAACAGCCAGAACCAAACAGCCCTGTAAACCCCATCATCTGAACTCTAGACTCCAGGACCTTGTAACTGCTTGCTTAAAGCACACATCGCAGAGGCTTCATGTTCTGCTAGCTGCCGAGGCACGGCCGGCGCTGCCAGTCGTGGTCCTCCGTGGGTAATTACTGAGGTGACGGAACGCAGCTGTGCATGTTGCAGAAGGTCGGATGCAGTCCTTAATCAACATGTCATGGAGGCCTACATAGTAGGAGCAGGTGTGTGAGTGGGTAAGAAATCCAGAGCCCAGGCAAGCTCCTCTTGCTTCACCTCATGCTTGATCTCAGCCTTGACCTTCCAAGCAAGACGTTGTGTTGGTGTTTAACGACATTCGACGGCTCTACAACAACAGGCACCGGACCTGATGTCACAAAGAATGATAGGCGGCTCCGGTATCCCATTGTGTTCCATCATTAAGTCGGGTTCGCAACAGCATGCAGTAGACAACCCTGAGCCCTCAACAGCAGGCTGAAGTGTGCTCTGCAGGCTGTGTCCAGGCCAGGACGAAGGCGGATGCTGCGTCTTAAAGCCACGTTTGCTAGCTGACTTTCTTTATGCGTTGCCAGGAGCCGTCACAAATCCTCACACACTAACCAGCCTCAGTCAGTGAACAATACAACATTCCTATGTCATACTTCCACCGGACCGCAGAACATGATCGGAACGCAGTTCGCAGCCTGCTTTCGGAAACGAAAGCCATGGAGCACCGGAAGAAACTCTGAATCCCGAAAGACATTCGATCTGTAAACACGAAGCCGCAGTCCACGTGACAGTTTGCATGCTCATGATGGCAGCTACTAAGAGTACAGACACTGGGCTTAACAACATCTACTAGAATCACTAGATGTATGCAAACTCTGCATTCACGGTGTCAATTCCTGAAGGTCCTACATGAAGGTTTACAGGTAGATACAGCTATGAGATACACAAAGTAGTCTCAACAGAGTTATAGATTCAAAACACAGCTCGAAGAAAACGATGAAAGAGAAATACTTGTTGCTAGAGTGTCATACTTGTGAAATCCCTTGATCCTCTACTCAGGCCGCAGACATGGTCCAGGTCCTTTTCCGGGTTTTTCCAACACCTCCAATCTTTACAGACGGATCTGCAGCAACTTCCCCTGACTGCCTTCGCACGCAGTCTTCGACGACAGCTGGCCACCTGCAGTGCGTGGTGGAGGCCACAACTCGCAAGCCCCCGCAGCGCAGGATACAGAGTGTCTTGTTTCGTCGTACATTATACACTGCTCCCAAAGGACCCATGCTACCAGGACGAAACAACACAGTAGTCCTGAATGTCGAGGACTGCAGGTGAGGAGGCCGAAGTCTTGTAAGATATGTTCAGGGTGGTTGCCATTTTCGATGTGACCAGAGCTCTAGGTGCAAGATATTGTAAGCAACCTGACTGTCATGGTTGAAGCAAGGTCTGTTTACATCATCATCATCATTGCCCGTGGTGGATATCACAACATCACCTGAAGTAGTTTCCCTCATCTTCAGCCGGCTCATCTCCGACCTCAGGCTTCATTTCATCGTTCGGAACCTCCTTCTTCACCTCCTGCTTCATGTCCTTCAAGCGCTTGTCTGACTAATGCTGGTTTAGGGTTTAGGGTTTAGGGGTTATCTGCTGGGCAACCCACTACATAATCCACAAGTTTCCCGTGCATGTGCCTTATCCGTCCATGGACGCCTCCGACTCAACTCTGAAGTCCGTAGATACTTTTATATAGACCACTGAGTTTTGCCATCTGGAAACGCCTGCATCATCCATGTTTTGTTTACGTGCATTGCTGTTCCTTGTTCTGTTTGTCTCTCTCCGTCTCAGTATGTCGTGATGTCACATTCCTGTTATTGTCACGGAAAGTTCTGCTACCCTCATGGACATGGTACCTGAAGACGAAATATGTGACAGTAGATGGTACTGATGTAGAATAGGTGTGCTACTGCACTACACCGAAATCCAATCGCGTCATGTTATACTGCATTACAGCAGTATGTTCTCCTGTCATGCGATTCTATCCCACGCTGTACAGCACGAGATCACACGGACTTCGCAAGCGTCTAGACTCGAAGCCGTCCGCAATGCTTCTTGGCCAAGCTGAGACCAAAGGGGCCTAGGAGCTCCGATGCTGCAATCTGAACCGCCAGAAAGGTGAACCATGAGAGGCCCGTCTAAAAGGTGGAGCAGGTTGATATGACGATGGGAAGATACAGCAATATGCCTGGGGAGCCCAATCGTCGAAGAACGGTGACAGTGATGCGTACGGCTGAAGCACGGGGAATCGGGTTTGGGATATTCGACGGACTAGTTTCTAAACCGGATTGCATTTGTCTCGACAGAAACCATGCATGTTTGTTAGACTCCTAGATGCCTGGATTTAGCGCGGTAGTGCTCAAATCCCGGATGCGTCCACACAAGTGTAGCCCATCACCGCAGCCTTCGTTGGGATCTCCTCTTTGACTCCTTGCGACATTACCTTGGACGCCTCCTCTTTGATCTCTGTCTTCACGCCCATGTGGATATCTTTCGAGACCTCCTCTTTTATCTCCTTCTTCATGTCCTTGATGGGCTTCGTTGGCGAATGCTTGCTCAAGCCTTACATAATGCTGTTGACGGCTAGCAGGGGCCAATCTCAGCCGAAAAGGCTAAATGACTGCTAGGAAAACAAGGCCGTCAACACGATACACTGCGCACCCGCAAGTGCGATCGACAACGAAATGATTTAGTTCACAAGCTTCATCCCAAGGCCTCACAATTTTTGTTCTCAGCCAAGCCGTGAGCCAGCAAACCCTGTTGGGGTTCAAGGTCTGGGATTTAGCGTTTTCACTCCCGCCACTTCGGCAGTCCCTGAAACCAGATTGCATGTGCTCCATGCGCGTTGTACAAACCCAAATGCTTTGGGATTTCGTTGCGAATGCTCAAGTCATGGAAGCGGTCACGAGGACCGTTGGACACAAGTGCACCCCATCCCCCTACGTACTTCCACCAGTCCACAACCGCTGCCTTCTGCGCGATCTCCTGTTTGACTTTCTGTTCCATGCCGTTGGACACTTCCTCTTTGCTTCTTTTTTCATGTCCTTCAAGCACGATTGCTGCTCAAGGTTCACAGAAGGGCGAACTTCCAAATTTCCATCTGTGCGAGAAGCATCAACCACAAAAGCCTTTCTCAAGATCTTAGGATCTTGACCTTGACCCTCGAACCCTATACCCTCAACCCTAAACCCGAAACCCCAAACCGTAAACCCTGGACCCTAAGCCCTAATCTCTACAAGCCCTGCAGCCCTACAGTACCAAACCCCAAATTGCCAAATCCAAGATCCTGACCCTGGAGCCCCAAACATGATCTCGGTCCTGAATTACCTTGGTTTGCCAAACCCTACATTTTTGTAGGGTCGCTATAAATTGCATATTAGAGTGTATGATAACTAAGGACCTACGTGCGACAACGTTATGGTAGTTCAACAATCGTTTGGGCTTCAAAGCCCAGTCCCCATAAACCCTGAACCTTCCAAACTGCTGCAATACTGTAAGGGCCTGGACAATTTGAACGGTAAGGGTTTAGGAGGGTCTCGTCTCTACAGGTTGTTAAGGCTTAGACTATGGCTCTTGGGACATGATATACTACAGCTAAGACAGGGACCCTGAAAATTGAATACAACTGGATGTGTCTTTGGTTGCGCTACGACACGAGTGCATCGACCTTCCATCGATATGGAGTTATGCGAGAGCGAGAGCGTGCGAGAAGGAAAGCGAGAGAGAGGGAAAGAGAGAGAGAGAGAGGGAGCTTTGGAGTGAAGCTACAAGTAGCCGGACAGGAAGCACTTGACAAAGCAGATGTCCAGCCCGCCAGTCACAAGCCGATGAACTCTACAGCTGACAGCCTGAAAACACCAGAATGCCCTTGACGGACGGCCTATGTCACATTGCATGCTCGTGTGTTTGGCTGGTCTCGGTACATCCTGCTTCCCAAGTCCCGGGAAGCAAACATTAAAACATCCTTCAAAGGTTTGAGTAAGAGACCCTTTTAAAGGGTATTTTGGGTTTAACCGTTTAACCCTAAACCGAACAAAAAAAGTAACCCACAATTACCAAACTGTAGAGGCTTGGTCACACGCGTCTCCTTGAGTTCTAGTTTGGTGTCGGCTGCCTTGCGAATGTTGCCTTCTGGCTCCTGCCACGACAGTGAGCCGTGATTCTTCAAAACCAGAAGTGCCCTAAAATCCTGAACACTTACCTCATACGAAAAACCCTAAGAATGAAACCGCAAGCTCAAAACTCCAAACTCCACTTCTTCTAGACCCGAGGCCCAGAGTTTCGAGGTTGGCAGGCAGGATGGATCATGCTCCTGATGGATGCACCCATACCCAGACCTTCCAAAATCCCTTAATTAAGGAATATACCTTAAATTATAGTAGGATCCTTAATATGATGTAAGGTATATTCCTTAATTAAGGGGCTTTGGAAGGTCTGGGCATCTCCTTATCAGTATCGACTTCTCCAGTGCTTCGCCCCTAAACCCTAAACCCTAGGGTTTAGGGTTTAGGGCATTACACATGTAACAAGAGGTGGAGTTTGAGTCGGAGCGACGGTATTTAGGACGTCTTTGAATGCACTGAATCCTTCACCCGGGTGTTCGTCGCGAAGCTTGCGTGGCTGCAAGTTATCGAGTCCTTCATAGTGGTTTAGGCTGGAAGCCAGTTCCGGTTTGCACTTGAAGAAGTATCAATTTGGCTTCGGCTTGTGTTTAGGATTGGCAGGGTCACACGTTCGAACTAGTGCCAAGGTAGCCTACAGACCAGTCTGCGTGCACTTGTTCGATCGGGTCTGCCTCAGCTTCTTCCTTCACTTCATCCTTCACTTCCGATGCAGCAGTGACTATCTGAAGCACGGGTCCGTGATGTGGGGAGTTGGTTTTAATTAAACAGGCTCTGAGTATGGGGTTTCTTTAGGGTTGCGGATTTGAGCTTCCAGAAGTGGTCAACACTTCATCGTTTCCCCATGTGCGACCTGTAAGAACAGCAGGGGTGTAACTTGGCCTTCTGAAACTGAATGAAGAGTCACACGATAGCGGACAAAGGTGCCAGGCACAACGAAACATTTAGGAACTTCGGACTTTTCGTGACGATTTGAGCATGTGAAACGGGGCCTAACTGCTATGGCTTTAAGATTTACCAGACATCTTGCAGACACTCTAAGCCCTGAAGTCGAAGTTCAATCCGATACTTTACAATTTTGAGACCGCAAAACTCAACCCTGGGACCGTGCAGCAAACCTTCAGCCTCAAACACCGCAAACCGACAACCCCAAAGTGGTGCGTCCCATCTGCCTGCAGCTCGTCTTTTGTTCCGTCCTTCGGCTGTGCCTTACGCGACGGCAGGGACGTTTGGAAGTCGAGCTGTGGAAAAGCAGATAGGATCTGAGACTTTGGGTATGTTTAGGGTTTTGGAGTTGCAGGGTTGTACTTAGAGGATCATGGGACTTAGTAACTGGGGTTATAATTAAGGTAACTGTACTTATTATTACTTATAACCCCACTTAAGGTACTTATAACCATAGTTACTAAGTCCCATGATCCTCCAAGTAATTAGGTACAAACTCTATCTCTTTTAGGATTTGGGCGTATAAGGGCTCCATGGTTGAAGAAGAGACTCATCCTTCAAGGGTCAGAAAGTCGCAGGTGCACATGCCCGCGCTGACACATGGCATGGAGATCCTGGTGATTTTCGGGCTCTTCTATGGAGGCACTCTAGGAACTGGATAGATCTTTCTTCTGAAGAGTGCGCTCCAAGGTCAAGGACGGCAAATCTGAATAGCTCAGCATATCCCTTCCTCCCTTCTCTCACCCCCCACGCACAGACACAACACCGTCCACCGAACAAGAACACATATTGCGCTTGTGACAAGAGGGGTATGTGAGGCCACCGGAAAGACACACAAACAATAAACCCTAAACCCAAAACCCTAAACCCTGATTTCTAAACCCTAAACCCTAAACCCTAAACCAGCTGCACTGAATTCGAAAGCCCTGCACCTGGATCTCCTTCGCTACTTCTTGCTTCACTTTCTGCAGTTTGGCTGGCTCCTCCGAGGGAGCAGAGATTCACACGGCTGCTTGTCAGTTCAAAGTTGAATTCGAAAACATCTTGCAACCCCTGAACCCTAAACCTTAAACCCCTGAACCCTAATGTCGGAACCTGATTAAGAAACCCTGGTCATATAACCCCCGATATAGTAGGATCCATATAAGGAGCCCTAATAAAGGCCCAAGGTTTCTTAATCAGCTTCCTACATTAAACCCTAAAACCCTAAACCCCTGAACCCCTAAACCGGCGATAACAGACTCCAAAGCCGTCAGAGCTTGGATCCAAAACAAAACCCGAAGCTTGAGGCTCCTTCGTGTGACCGAAAACCCCAAACTTAGGGTCTAGGGGTTTAGGGTTCAAGGGTTTAGGGTTTAGGGTTTAGGGTCTAGGGTTCAAGGGTTAGCGTTCAGGGGTTTTGGGTTTTGGGGTTACAGGGCTTCTGGAAGCTCTTCACTCCTGGGTGCCAGCACCATCTTCTGCTCCTTCTTCCTGCCCGGGAAGCCTTAGGGCTCGACTTCCCTTTAGGGCATTGGGTCAAATCGGGCCGTAACCCGGAATCCCTGAAGCTTCAAGGCCCCGAAGTCTAAACGGTAAGTTCATAAGGTCCGAGCTTTGAATCCCTAAGGGTCCATGTACCTAAATAGAATATACATGGGCCTTAAAGTACTCCCTATATGGATACATTGGGCCCAAAGTATATACTATTTGGGTACATGGACCCTTAGGGAATCTGGAACCCTAGTCAACCTGACGCCCTCGAGAAGCAAAAAGCATTAAAGTCACGCAACCCTGACTGCAAATACAGAGCATCATGGCTCAGACCTTCGCGCATGCTCCTCTGCGGCGTGGGCTTCGGTTGTATCGGGATTCGATCCCTCAACCCTAAACCTTAAACCCTAGACCCCAAAGCATAAACCCCAAAACCCTGCTGGACCCTAAACCCTAAACCTTTTTTTGGAGGGCTCCTTTCCAACTGCACGAAGTAGCCGAAATTCCCTACCGGGAGGTCCCGAAACCCTTTTGGGTTTAGCCCAAGTACCTAATGAGTGGCTCCTTTGGACCCTTAGGGTAACCTATAAACGCTGAGCTCCGCACGTCAAACCCTGAGCCCTAGGCCCTAGACCTCGAAACCCACTCTCCGAAGAAAGCGGATCCTGCACCAAAGACCCAAAGGGTCCTACTACCTATATGCGGGGGGATAGTTACCAAAACCAGGATACGTGTTCTTACTGTAGAAACCGTGCGCGCTTTCTACTATGTAGGTATTTACTATACCCCCCTAGAACCATAATAAAAATAATATTTCCAATATTCTCTTGGGTTATATATAAACAAAAATTAAAAAATCCTAAGGAGACCAGGGTTTAGGACCCTTTGGGACCGTGCTCATCTCTACACCTTACCTTCCAAAAAGCCGATCTCTATATCCTCCCCAAAAAAACTTGTGCACACCCTTGTGGACCACAAGGGTCCGTGTGCCCAAATAGTATATATAGGTTTTAGGGTTTAGGGTTATATACTTTGGCATTAAAACAAAGCTTTGCGGGGAGCACTTTAATGCCAAAGTGTATACTGTCTGGGTACATGGATCCTTCGGGGGACGGCTCAACATACGTCATGCCGACAGCACAGGAAGCAACAACCACAACCACACAACCCCTGAACCCTAAGCCATGTTCAGGGAACTCGGGGATAAGATGATACGAATTCGCTTCTACAATCAGCGACTCGACCCCCCCAAAATCCTCGCTGATGTAGTTAGTTTGCCTTAACCCTGAAGAACCTACCTTGTTAAGGACTTATATAAGGAAATCATAATGGGGAACCCTAAAAAGGTAGGTTCTTCAGGGTTAAGGTAGGACCAATATCAACATGAAGCCCTAAAGCCTCAATCCTGCGAAATTGGGAGAGCCTTCCGCAGCTGTGGTGGGTGAGGCTTGCGCTGTTTGGCAACCATCACCGATAGAACGATCACCTCAGCGCGAAGAACCGAGAAGCACAGATAGAGTTCCATGGACCACCGGGGTTATAGGAGGTAATTAGGGTTTAGGGGTTTAGGGTTTAGGGGTTTAGGGGTTTAGGGTTTAGGGGTTTAGGGTTTAGGGGTTTAGGGGTTTAGGGTTTAGGGTTCAGGGGTTTAGGGGTTTAGGGTTTAGGGGTTTAGGGTTTAGGGGTGAAGACACAAGTGCCCAAGCTTCAGACAAGGCCCCAATTTTCTGAACCTTCATCTGAGACCACCCTGCTTTGAAGACAACATGCACCTTAACCCTGAAGAACCTACCTTTTCAGGGTTCCCTACTATGATTTCCTTATATAAGTCCTTAAAAAGGTAGGTTCTTCAGGGTCAAGGGACACTATAACTATAGGAAAACAAGCTCCTTATTTTAAGTAGCTATCATACGGATGTAGTGTGACGTATTATCAGTTTAATGCGTTCATATTAGTATGTATAGGTATGCAGATATCTACGTGCGCGTACATATACATATGCATATCCACAAAACATGCACACACACCAATACATGTTTACTTGCGCATTGCGCATACAACTCTATACTGAAAGAGCTCGAATGGATCCAATGTGATAACTATGATAAAAACTATACAATATGTCTGTGCCAAGAAACATGAAGACTCCGAACTCGGAATCCTGAACCCCTGCCACAGTTGGCAAACTATCATTGTGTCAACACCCTCGGGGCCGCTGTGAACACCACGGCCATTGCGGTAATCCCAATGCTAGGTGTCAATTTCAACTTGTCAACAGTCCCCAAAGTAGTTGATAATGAGAGCTCTATATTATTCCATAAAGGGAACTTAGAATAGAAGCCCAAGTCTATACCCAGTATGGGCGCTGTTGGGCCAATGCCGCGAGGCTCCAGGTTTAGGAGCTTGTAGAGGGCAATGCACCAAAGCCTAAACCGACAAAACTGACCAAAAAGCTGGGTAACATCTCGTATCCCAACACTACTCCCTGGTGCTTAGTAGGGAATGGGGGCGTGGATATTGGGGACTATTTTGGGGGTTCATATAGGGGCTACTATAGGGATCCATTCCCCCATTCCCCACTAAGAACCAGACAGAGTAAGCTAGGGGATGAGCTTCAATTTCCATAAGCCCAACTAGCTACAGAACCTTGCGACTCCAACGACTACATATTTTATGGGGTCAATGATGGGAGCACCTTAAGGTCCTTAAATCCCAAACCTCAACCATAGACGTAGAGTATCTTAAAACTAAGGTCCTAAAACTAGGTTCCCCAGTGGCCCCTTAATAATAAGGGTACCCTTTTTACTACTATTCGGTTTTAATAAGGGAACTCCCAAAAAAAAAGGGTAAAAGGGTACTACTGGGGAGCCTAGAAAAACACTTGAGCATTTAAACCCTCTGCTTCCAATAACTTGAAGCCGAAGACTCCAAATGGCCCAACACAGGTAATGTAGGAACCTTAGGGTTCCTTTAAAGGGTCCTTTAAAGGGTCCTATAAGGGTCCTATAAGGGTCCTTTAAGGGTCCTATAAGGGTACTATAAGGGTACTATGGGGGGTTTTGATATAGGAACCTGATTAAGAAACCTTGGGCTTCTATTACAGTTCCTTCTAGGAATCCTACTATTTTGGGGTTATGGGCCCAGGGTTTCTTAATCAGGTTCCTACAGTAGTATTTACACGTTCTAGACCGCAAAGTAGGTACTATTTGCGTACTTGGAGTCTTCGGGTAAGGAAAAGGTTTAAGGCGCCTTATGCAACAGGTTTTGCCTGGTTCGGTGAAGGCATGCTAACTCTAATCAATGAGGAGTGAGGCTTGCCCAGCCAAAACTTCTAAGGGCAAAGCCCCAAAACTACCACAACCTGGGCTAAACCCTCAAAGCCCAAAAGTGTAAGCAGGCAGGTCGCATCTGCGGAAGCCATGGCAGCGTCTCTTGCAACAGTGGAATCTTGAGCCGCGCTGTACAGCTGCCGAGATACAGCATTCAGGGTCCGTGTGCAAAAGGTGCGAGGTCATTCGGGCTCAATGGCACCATGTGGGACATTCTGAACCTTACAAAACCATTCCAAAGCCACTACAAATGCGGTTAAAACCCTATGCGGCCCCTGCAGAGCCCGTCATCGAATCCCAAACTGGGCAAAAACCTCTTGGCACCCGTACAAATGCTAGACCCTAAACCCCAAAAGCCCTAAACCCTAAAACCTACGACTTAACCCAAAACCCGAAAACCTAAACTCTAGGGCACTCCGAACCCCAAAACATAAACAGTCAGCGCCCAGTCAGTCCTGGAGTACCATGTGTGCAAAAGAATGGGGCAGTGTTCCTCGGAAGCGTGGGTCTTTCTCGGCTTGAACCCCGCAAGCCTAAACCCACCCACAATCTAGCGTAACCTATCGACCTGCAGGGTGCAGTTATAGACCCTGGGAACCCTAGTATAGAATTTGTAGGGGCCCTATAGAAAATTAGGTTTGCGTGTTTGCAGGAAAACCCTATGGCCTGCTGCTTGCTTATGTTGCAAGCTTTGGTCCGAGCTACAGCATCATGCTTCTACAAACCCTAAACCTTAATCCCTAATCCCTAAACCCTAATCCCTAAACCCCCTCCCGGGATCTAAACTCGAGGATGTGATGCTGCTGCAAACGGTACAACGACTGTCGTAAACCCTAAACTCGCCAACCCGAAACGTTGAAACCCTAAACCAAACCCTGCTACATCCTAAACCCTAAAGGCCCTATCTCCTAAAACCTAAACCCTATAGCCTAAATCCGAAAATGGGTGGTTGTCAAAAATATGGCCCTTTCTTGGCTACCCTAAATAACAAGTGCCGTACTATATAAGAGGCATCCAAAAAGGGACGCTAATTTTGACAACCACCCATTTAAACCCTAAGGATCCTGGAAGCCTAAATCCTAGATCCGCCAATCCTATACAGTAGAAGCCGACAAGTTGGAAACCCAATAGCGTCAATCCTTAAGAGCAATATATAGGGAATCCCAGCACTATTTGGCCTCAATCCGGTTTCCAACTTTTTGGGGTTTACTGTAGTTCCAATCCCGCAGACTTCCAAACGAGCTCCTCGAACTCTGCAACATCCAGGGAGCTCGCAGTGATATTGACCGTACATTTAATTATTTCTTATTAGGGCTTAGGGTGCAGCACTTGGGCCCCGAAATCATTTTGATCTTATTCCTTGTTTAAGCACACGTCTGGTTGTTGTGCATCTACACTGCCCTGTGACGATGCTGCTTCCAGCTCGGCCGTTGCCGTAGCATATAAAGGTATACATATTCCGGGGTCTGAGACGCCCAACCAGCTGCCAGTAAGAAGGATGCTGAACCGACATATTCAGACCCATGCGGCCACAGAGGTAGTATAAATTAACCATGCTGTGGCAAGGAGAACACCCCAGACCCCGAAACCTTTCAGCTCTAAACCCTAAACCCTAAGTCCCAAGCCCAAAGCCTCAAATCCTGCCCTGAAAAATCCGTAC
Organism: Symbiodinium sp. clade A Y106; assembly: GCA_003297005.1. Lineage (NCBI taxonomy): Eukaryota > Dinophyceae > Suessiales > Symbiodiniaceae > Symbiodinium > Symbiodinium sp. clade A. The sequence continues at coordinate 17,813 of BGNK01004226.1, forward strand.
ATAATGTCAATGAAATCTGATGAAAGCAACATGACGCAACCCAAGTCCCAGCCGTGCCTGTGTGTCTTGAAGGATTCGTTGCCCTTGCCTCCCTTACCACCCTTGGCAACCTTGGACGTTGGAAAGGATCAGGACTTATGGACCCTAAACTCTGAACTTTCCCCCCCCCAAACCCTTAACCTTCGAAACCCTTAGACCCTAAACCCCTAAACCCCTGAGGCCTACACCCCTAAGCCCCTAAACCTTCAACTCATAAACCTCTAAAGCCCTAAATCAAAGCCCCTAAACCTTTGGGAAAGGGAAGGTTAAGCTTAGGGTTCCTGTAAAAGGGTACTATAGGGTTCTATAATGGGTGTTCCCTTTAAGGGTCTAGGGTGTAGGTTATATAAGTTTAGGGTTTCGCCTTTTTAAGGCCAATTTAGGGTTTAGGTGTAGGGCCGTTTCTGGTGCCTTAAGGGGTCCCCTTAAGGGAACCCTTACAGGGTCCCTTAGAGGGTCTCTTAAAGGGTGCCTTAAAGGGTCCCTGAAAAGGTCATACGGGTTTAAGGTGCTTAGGGTTTGGGGACGTTATACGTCCGTTATATACACCAAGGTGGGTGGCCTTAGGCATAGGAGTACTAAGAATTCCCGACTGCTATGTCGGCCCGGCTTGAGGTTACATTTGGATGTCACATGCTTACATACTCCCGGCCGGTATGCTGAAGGCCCTATCTCGAATCCATATGTAAGCAGTTCCCATGTCCCAGCAGCCGACCACAAACTCAAGGCCTAAATGCGAAACCCCTGAAGTCCTAATCCATCCCGACCTCAACGCTCAAAATAGTCGTATGCGCGGCTGCGGAAAACATCGAGGTTCCGGGTTGCTGGCCTACCCCAGAAAGGCCTAAACCCTAAACTTTAAGCCCTAAAGCCCGCAATCCAAAACCCTAAACTAAAACAACCGTTAGCTCTAAACTCAATGCCCCTAAGCCCTGACCCCGATGTCCCGAAAAGAGGCAGGCAATGCGTAACCAAGAGGGCCCATATATATGCTACTACTGAAGAATGAGGTCCCGAAAAACAGAATCAGAATGGTCCTTTCCCAAAAGGTCCAAAGTACCAATATAGTAGAATGTAGGGTTTCTATATTAGTAATTACTATTGTGATTTGGGGAAGTATTCCCCATAACAGTACCTAGGATGCTTTGGGTTTGTGACCCGGCGGAAGTATAGATGGACCGCTGGGAAACCTTAAAGCGAACCTCAGTGAGCCATCGGCCGAAATCATGAACCCCAACAAAATCAACAGAACGTTAGCACTAGCTATTGGTAGTTCTGGGCCCTTAGCTAAAACCTAACCCACCCTGACCCCTAAACCCTAATTCCTAACCCTGAACCCTAACCTCTTCATTAAACCCCGAACCCCAAACCCTTAAGCCTAAATCCCAAACGCTACAGTACCCTTATAAATCCCTTATAGGAACACTTATCATTCCTTTCAAGGACCCCGAATTTCGACACCCTGCTCTGACGACCCTCTGCGTGATGAAGATCCGAGCCCCAGGCCCGGAGACGTTGACCATGCTGAGTGAGTTCCTTGGGCTGCCAGGCGAAGGGTTTGGGTTTAGGAGTATAGGGTTAAGGAGTTTAGGGTTTGGGTTTAGGGTTGCGGAGTTTAGGATTGAGGAGTTTAGGTTAACGATTACGGAGTTTAAGGCTAAGGAGCTTAAGGTATAGTGTCTGGGGTTTAGTTCAGGGCCCAAGGAAAACACGAAGTGCCGACACATCAGCAGTACACTCTTGAAACTAAACCCGCGACCCCGTGACGCTGAACCTGTCTAAATCTAATTTGTGTTGATGGCTTAAGTCCCACTTAACATCTAAGCCAATGCCCTGCTTGGATGCTGACATATTAATTGAATACTACGCTATAGAACCCTTATGAATCTATGGAGCTCTGACGAAATTAGGGTAAACCCAAACTTCATGACCATCAAAGCCTGTATGTACCCTGAACCCTAAAGCCTATGAGCCCTAAGCCCTAAGACCCTGTGAACCATAGCTTTAACTTACTAAAGGACTCCCAAACTGTACATCGTGAAGTCTGTGCTAAATCGAAATGCCAAAAAGCGTGCATGTGCTAACTCCGCCACCCCAAGTCCACACCCCCCCCTCCAACTTGGAGGTTCATGGTAGTTATAGGAGGGGTGATGATAAGTCCCTTAATTAATGTGACTTATGACTACAGCTACGCTACTTAGAAACCTATATACTTATCGTTACCCAACTCTAAACCGCTAAGCCACAAACCCACTTCCAACTACTTAATGAACCTCCAAGAAAACAACAACACTTCTGAGATCCGCGCGCCAATCAGACGTCTCTCTTTGATGCCCTTCAGGGGTTTGCGGGGGTTCTATAACCCAAAAGCTCCATGTACACACAAAGTATACTTTCCTTTCTAGGTGCATTGAGCCTTCGGGTAAGGAATCTACATGGTGTTCTATACGTCTTCGGAGGGTCTTCAGGTCCTAAACCAAGCCAAAAGTCCGAACTCAAAGCTCTCATCAACCAGCCACATCATACTCACACCCTAAACCCTAAACATCATACCGACACCCCCCTAAACCCTAAACCCTGAACCCTGAAGCCCGGAGGGCCCAGGGAATGTGCAATGTAGCCCGAGTCAAGATCCTAAACCTTAAAACCTGAAACCCTTTAAGGAACCCTAGGATGGTTTAGGGTTCATAGGACTAGAAACCTGGTGCGCCGAGACACAGAGGTTCGGACCCTGAGCATCCCTGAGCCCTAGACCCGAAGACCGCTTGTATTCCGAATGTAATGATCTGGATAACTACTAACCTTATCCCCATATAGGCTCCATACAGTTATACTAAAATATACCTCACGAGCAAGTTCTAATGAATAAGGACTCTCTACATTCAAGTCGCGATCCTCTGCGACCGCCAGGCCTAACCGTAAACTAAGGCCTCGAAATCCAATGCCCTGAGTACTAAGACCACACCCTTGATCTCGAACCCCAACGCCCCCAAGTGAGACATACAAAGCTGCGAAGCACACGGCATGTGGGACGCTGGGGCTTGGGATTTGGGGATTGCGGCTTTAGGGCTTGGGGCGGTTTGGGGTGATCTAGCGTTTCTTGACCAAGACCTCAAGTCGTATACACCTAGGTCTAGAAGGTGCCATGCGGCCTTGGTAGGATGTCTTCTGGGAAGAGTGTAGACAACATTTTCATACTTGGGCCTATCATACAGCTACCCTGCGGACCCAAAATAAGTTCGGCTAGTTGTCCTAGCAGGTCAGCAAAATGCATTTCGGCACGCTCGTTCAAACGAAAGAGCAGAACCCAAAACACCCAAGTACAAACATAACTCTGTCCATCCACCGTGCTAGAGCCGGAAGACGATAGAAGCCATAGGACAACCCGAAACGCCCCGCCAGAAGCCAGAATGAACACCCTGTAGACAGTCAAGACTAACTACTGCGCATACTGTATTGCTACGGCACCCAAAAAATTAGCCCGTATTGGCCCTAAAGCTACTAAAATAAGACATTCATTTTTACAGTCTAAGTATACTGGCACGTAGACCCCATGTTCGAAACAGGACTCCGGCATTTTTCGCATAGCTGTGACAGCACCACGCAGCGTCCACTCCACGACGACCGTATGACAACATTCCAACCCCACTCCAAACACCAATATTAGGACCAGTATGATGCGGACTATAGGGGAATACTGATTCTAGTCTTGAAACCCTGGAAACGTGGACTGCTGAACCCCCTGCACACCCTTGAGACTCCAAGTGCACAAACGACAAACACCGCCTACTCCGGGGGCCTTCAAAATTTGTAAGTAATACCTACTTTGCGCTATTTGGAGTCTTAGGGTACGACCAATTACTCTTGGCCGACATGCTTGCATTCATCTTTTCGTGGACATCCGTGCAGAGGAATGTGGCAGCTGGGGCTTCTGGTCTAGACCGGAACCTTCGACCGTGGACCCCTAAAAGCCCTGAACCTTTCAGTCGTAAACTGTGGTCTGAGCCTTACCCTCTAAAACCTCAGCGCTAAACCGTAAAGCCTAACCTCTGTACGCCCTCGAAGTGCTGTGTTCATGAAGGCTGCATAATTTATGCAAAATTTCACCAAACCAATATCATCGGCAGCCTCCAAAGTTTCAAGAATTTGCGTGTATGTGTTCACGTTTCGGAAGTATGCACTTATGGCTTAGGGCTATGGATGTAGACAGGAAGAGACCCCAGCACAACTAAATAATCGAACACAATGTCTTGACCTTGTCCACGGCTTAGGGCCATGTTTCAGGTCCCCTAAACCCTAAACCCAAATATCCTAACTAAACCCGAAAGCCTGAACCGAATTCTGCTTCTTCCCCATCATGGCTGGATGTCCAAACTCAACACTGCAGGATATGACCCTCTGACACTATACTCTACAACTTGCAAAGGCGTCTCCGAGATTCCGTCTTGCTCGGGCGAAATGCTCTGAACTCATGATCTTAGCTCCGGACCGGTTTGCCAATAGCAATTGCTGAATCCGGCTGCTGCCGGATCATCGCATCAGGAACAAAGCGGCGACCGCAACAGGGAGTTCTAGTTTCTAGTAGTGTCCTGCCACAGACCTCAAGCCCTAGACAAACAAGCACCCCGATCTGCTAGATCTGATAACCCAGAAACGTCGTGTATGCATCACAATATATTAATTCTATTCATACAAGTTGTTATCTTTTCCAGAAAGCATATGCGGCCGCGAAACCTCCCAATATCTTAAACCCTCAAACCCACAAACTAGGACCCAACGAAAGCCCCAAGAGTCCAAGTACCTAGTAATCATAAACTCTCCAAACTACTAACCTACACAACTACTATCCTAAACCCGAGTACGTAAATATTTCAGAAGCCCTAAATCTAAAACCCTACCCTAAGCCCTAAGCCAATTGGGTCTTCTGGACCCAGCGAAAGGATGGTCTTAAGATAGCAGAGCATTCACAGCCCGAGCAGCACGCCCTGCTCCAAACTCGACGGCGCCCTGAACCCTAAACCCTGGACCCTAAACCTTAAAAACTCCACGGCGCTCATTGTGAAGTGGCGATGGCTACAGTCTTTGCTAGGTTTTTTGTCCCCCCACTCTAACGACGAAGCCTTGAAACCAACATCCGACCCTAAACCCTAAACCCTAAACCCCTAAACCCATCGAAAACCAAAAGCTACTAACCCAAGATCTGATCTCCAAATCCCTAAACCGAACCGTAAGCAACGTAATTAAACCACAAACCTGAAATGGGGGTTGATCAAAATTATGGGCCCTTTTGGGGTCTGTATTATAGTATATTCCTTATAGTCTAGGGGACCAAAAGGGGCCCATAATTTTGATCAACCCCCAAATACAAATGGGAGTAAAGCTTCAGCCCTAAGGGTCCAAGTACCTTATTATCATACACTCTCCAAAATCCTAGCCTACATAGCTACTATCCTAAAACCGATCCCTAATTATTGGGTCCTTTGGACCCTTGGGGCAGGGTATTGAAGCGATTCTGCAAATCTGAGCTCAGGGCTCTGAGCTCAGGTGCAGAATACTGCCGCAACAACTAGACGAAGGCTGTGCGTATTCCATATGAGCTTCATAGACGAACGGTTTAGGACATCAAGGACGCGTGGAATTGCAGCTTCGGCAGGGGATGAGACACTAGGCGTCAAGTGCTAAGTGCCTTAAGTGCGGGAAATCTAGACCTAAGTATCCATGTAACTAACTCTCTGACTCTCTATGATCCATCTCATACCTACCCACCTACGTGCCCCTAACTATACTTGTACTATCTGTTACTATCCATCTATCCATCCATCTATCGATCTAACCACGTACCTATCTGTACCTAGCTATCCACATGTAGATGTGCGTCGGTATCTCTGTGCGCATCCTTGCACCCTTAGTTTTAGAGTAATCGGACACCTCGCCGAGTGCATCGAGCATCTCCGGGAACTGCCTCGCCCAGGAGATTGCTGTGACCAGCTGGCAGCGGAAATCCTGGACAGCATGAACTGTACCGAAACATACCTGCGGATCCGAAAATACTGTTCTGAGGGCCAAGCCTCATAATCCAGCAAAGTAGGGTTAGAAGTAATTATAAGTATAGTTACCTTAATTATGACCCTAGTTACTAAGTCCCATGATCCTCTAAGTATCCGAAACGCCCCCAAACCCAAAACCCCAAGCTCAGACCAAAACACAAAACCACGAACCCAAAACCCTTAACGCCGACAGGACTCTGTGAGGTTCTAGAAAGTTTCTCTAAGCGTTCTATACTGCTCTGCATTGGATCTACGAAGGTTGCCAGGTGCTCATATGGGAGTTTCCGAAAATAGGAGACCCTAATATAGTACCCTAAGTAGTAGGATCCTTATTACAAGGACCCCCAAATAAGGCACCCCTAATTTCCGGAAACTCCCATATTGCGTCGGCAGTCTAGTTTGTCTGGCACTCGGAGGGTTGGGGGGGGGNGGGGGGGGGGGGGGGGGGGGGGGGGTAGGCTGCAGTGTTTCGAAAGTGTTTCCCGCTTGAACCGAGACCATCAACTGTAGTATGTTTCTTAGGAAACACAACTTTTGGTGAGGATTCATATACAATAAGAAACAGGTAGTACGTTTTAGGGTTTAGGTATCCCGGTATTTCGGTATTCCTTATCATAGCATTTTCCCTCCAGACCTAAACCCTAAACCCTAAACATAGCATTTTCCCTCCAGCCGCCCTTTCAAAGGACCCCAACACCCAAGAGGCCCAAGAGTCCAAAACACAGTGAAGGTTTAGGGTTTAGGGTTTAGGGTGCAAAGGGATTTCCGCAGCCCGCGGCAGTTAAGAAAGAGATTGCGAAAGCTTTGCTGCGCCCGGGTTGGGGCTGTCCGGCTGCAGCTCAGCTTGGTTGTTTGTTGAATGAAAGCCCTTTTATCCAGAAGTTTCGGCCGTCGTATGGAGTGATTTAGTGTGGGACTCCATTTAAGGGTTTGGGTTTGGGGGGTGTATTTGCTCAGCTATGGAGTGCTGAAACCTTATAACCTACACCCTATTTGAAGCATATACGGTGTTTACTGGTTTACAAACCTAACCCTAAACCCTAGGCCCTAAACCCTAAACCTTAGGCCTAAAACCTAAGGGCCTAATTAAGGGGCCCGGGTCTATGGCTTCCACTCTGAGCCTGCTGTTCTGTACCACATCGTGACATTGTGAGCTATAGCATACTATAGCACGTGGGTCCTGGTTAAATAGGCATACCCTGTAAAGCACTGTGCCAGCGGAGCCTAGGTGAGACCCAAACCTTAACAGCCTCTAAACTAAAAACCCTTCAACAGTAAATCCCCTGCTGTGCCTTGCAGACTAAAGAGTTATGACATGTTATGTCCAGGTCCTCCAACATCAAACCGGAACTCTCAACCCTAATAAGCCCTATATACTATAGACCCCAAACCCTAAACCCGGGAACCCCTAAACACCAGACCCCTAAAGCCTAAACCCTAAACCCGGGAACCCCTAAACACCTAGACCCGTAAAGCCTAAACCCTAAACCCGGGAACCCCTAAACACCTAGACCCCTAAAGCCTAAATCCCAAACCACGAGCCCTGAGCCGCAACCCTCAACCCCTGAATAGAACTCGGGAAGGTTTAGGGGCGGGGGGAGGTCTTGGAGGTGTTGGGTGACCATTTTTTGTTTTTGTGTCCTAAACCCTCAACCCTAAACCCTAAAACCCTAAACCCTAAACCCCTAAACCCTAAACCCTAAAACCCTAAACCCTAAAATCCTAAACCCCTAAAGCCGTAAAACCCTAAACCCTAAGCCCTAAACCCTAAACCCTGAAACCCTAAACCCTAAAACCCTAAAACCCTAAACCCTCAACTCTCCCGGGCCTGAGGTTCAGGGTTTAGGTTCCGGGTGCCAGGTCTGGGGCAGGTCAGTTATGGGATCCTTGACCCTCAACTTACCCTTGGATAGTAGGGAATGGAGGAATGGGATACAATTATAACTACTATTACTACCATTCTTCCATTCCCTACTAACCAAAGGTAGGTAAACCCTAAGCCCAAAACCCTGAACCCTAAACCCTAAAACCCTAAACCCGGATGGTTCAAGGGTTCCCCTTTTTCTCCCTAGTGCTCCCTGCGACTCCCTAGTACCCTCCCCCCTTAGAACCCTCTCACTTCAGAATCCCTCCAGTTATTAACCCAGAGGGTCCAAGTAATTACTCCCTATTATAGGACTTTAAAGCCTTTTCAGGTATCAAAAACCACAAATAAGGGCTACTTGGACCCTTAGAGTAGGGGTTTGTTTCCCTAAACCCTAAACCCTAATGGCAAAGTTCCAGGCTTGAGGTGTTCATCTCTGAACCCTAAACCCCGAAACCCCTGAACATGAGTGTAGAGCAGAGGCGATGGATCATTGGTAATTATTAATGAGTTTAGGGTTTCGGAGCGTCGGGGTTTAGGGCTTATAGGATTTACTTCTGATCAGCTGTAGTTCCTAAGTCCTCTATAGCTTGAACAGCTCTTAATAAAGCCCCAAGGCCAAACCCCAAAAGATGGAACACCTAATCATCGGAATCCCTAAAATCGTCTGCGAAGCCGGTGTGCCCCAGGTCCCCTCAAAGATGAGGCTGGTCGGAAGTGGTAGCACAACCGAAGACGCTTCCTTGCAAGAGGACGACATGCCCTCCATCAGAATTTTTGGTGCGTTTCTTTTACCTTGCAGGACTCAAGTATCCATGTCTAAACCCTGAACCCTAAACCCCTAAACCCTAAACCCCACAAAATGCCAACTTACACCGCAGCTATCCTAGTACGTACTCTGGACCGTCAGGGAGACAACTCCCTACTTGCGTCCATGCCTGAAGTATGAGCCCTGCAACCCTAAACCCTAAATTGAACCCCTAAACACTAGGCCTTAAACCCTAAACTCTAAACCCTAAACCTTAACCCCTAAACACCAGGCCCAGTGAGAATCAAAGCCTGAACCCCCAAAAACCCTGAGCCTCACACCGAAAGCTCTAATCAAATAGTAAGGCAAGGCATATTCTAAGGGTCCAAGAAATCCCTAAACCCTAAACCCTATTTATGGTTTTTGCTACCCGAAAAGGCCCTCAAGTCCTATAATGGGGAGTACTTGGACCCTCTGGGAGATTCATAAGTCGCTACGATCGTGTTTCTGGACAACAGCAAGACCTTCAAAGCACTGCGAGCCCGCAACGCCAAATTGAGAATGACCAGTGATAAATCACCCTAATCTCTAAATCCTAAAGTAAATGACATACCCAAAAAGCCAAACCATAAACCCTGATTAAATCCGAAACCGTGAAGCCATTCGGACCACCTAAATGAAATCGACGACTACACTCTAAACCGAACGCAGTGCCAAACATAAAAGGAAGAGACTCCGCTGCGCGACTTCGAGAGGCTTCAAAAAAATGGCACGCCCTTCTCGGCGACGTCTCTCAGCCTTTATAAACCCTAAACCCTAAACCCTAAAAACTAAACATTATCTGATGTTGCAAGTTCTCAAGGTCCCGAACACAAAACCGTGTTCTGCACAGCTGATGACAGCTTTTGTGTTGCACTGTGCTTGGAGGATCATGGGACTTAGTAAGTACGGTTATAAGTACCCTAAGTGGGATTATAAGTAATTATAAGTACAGTTACCTTAATTATAACCCTAGTTACTAAGTTCCATGATCCTCTAAGTACAGGCTAGACGCAATAGCCCCAAACTACAAATACCTGAAAAGATCAACCGATAAAAGCTGATACCCGAAAATACTAAACCTCCTGATGCCTCGGGCCTAAGCACAACGTAAGAAATTTCTTAAAGCTCTAAAGTCTTAAAAACCCACCATTCTAAACGCCGCTAACCTCCAAAACCCATCATGGATAACCCTCCTAAACCCTAAACGAACCCAAGCCGTGCACCCTAAAACCCTAGCCCTGAACCCCAAACCCCAATCCCGGAACTCTAGGGTTTAGGGTTTATGTCCTTGGTGGAGATCGTCGACCCCCAAAAAAGCACATAAGCAAAAATAAGGATGGGGATATCCCATGTAAACCCCCTTATAAAGAAGCCCAATAAGGTAGAGACATCCTTATAAAATGCTTATGCATGTGTCCTTGGTGGAGATCGTCGATGCCAAGAGAGCGCGAAGTGGCACATGCACGGCTCGTACTGGGCATCGAAGCTCTAGGGTTTAGCTTGGGCTCCCTCAAGAGATTGGGTCCTCCTTTGAAGCTTCATGTGGTTGTCAAAATTATGGTCCCTTTTTGGGTCCCCAATATAGTACGGCACCTAATATTTAGAGTACCCCAAAAGGGACTTGACAACCACCCATGTAGTTTAAGGGTTGAAACAGGGTTTATATGGGTTGTTTGAGTCAATGCTCCTGTACGGATTGAAAATTCCCCTAAGGGTCGGAACCGGGTTTACAAAGGGTTTTTTAATACAGGGGTCTGAATCTTCACGTCATAGTTATTCTAAACCCTAAAACTCAACACGCAAAACCCCAAACCCGAAACCCAGCACCCAAAACCCTCAAGCCCAAAGCCCTATAAGCCGTATGCTGGTAAACCCCCACCCCTAAGCCCTAAACCCCTGATCCCCTAAACCCTTAAACCCTAAACCCCTGAACCCTTATTATAAGCCCTAAACCCCTGATCCCCTAAACCCTAAACCCGGAACCCTAAACCCTAACCCCTAAGCCCTAAACCCCAAGCCCAAGCCCCAGTCCAAGTGGTGAGACTCCCGAAATACGAATCATTAGAGGCTTCCGGCCCCTGGCTTACTTGGAGTTCTATTTGTAATGTACCTACACCCTTAAATGTAGCGCTTGTTTGGGTTACCTTAGCTTCTTACTGTAGGATCCCTCATCAATGGCACGCCACCGGACAGTATATAGGTAGTTCTCATTAGTTCTCTATATTAGGGTGCCCTGTATTGTTGTCCTTTAAATGCGGGTGTCGCCTTATTTGGGGTTCCTACAAGGGGCACTAATTCGGAGAACTACCCATATATTGGGCCTGAACAAGTATATGATTCTGTGGCATGTTGTACGGTTGCGAACTCTGAGGAATGATATTGCTTCTTCTTCTTCACACCCTATATCACCCACCACAACACATGAAGCTTGTCGGGTTTCAATTTCGGTTTGGGTTTACTTTTGCATCGGTTTGCAGTCTGGCCTAGCAGGGTGAAGGGTTAGATATACAGATAGTATCTACGTGCTTTGAGGGCCGGGGTCTGAAAATACTACCTACCGCAGGCCATGTTGGAGCCCCACAAGAAGGTAGGAAGGGCAAGAGCTCGGCTGAATAATTTCAGCACTCGGTGTCTTCTCATCGTCGTCGCACCGGTAATTAATGGTAAGCCCTCTGTTAGTATGACCAAAGCACCTTGAGCAAATCTGAGGTCTACCACCTAAAACCATAAAGCCCTACATCTCCAAAACCCTAAAACCCTAAACTCTAAACCCTCAAAGCTTAAAACCCACCACGAACCAGCAAGTGCTTATAAGGACCCTCAGACAGAGACAAAAACGGCAACTCCGTAAACAGCTCGATTCTTCGGCAGGAGTGACAGGCCACACCCAGACCCTTAGCAGAACTCTAATTAAGCCTTACCCTTGTACGGCTCCTTGATATGACTTCCTGGTTGAAGCCTTAAGTATAAGGGGTAGAAGGCATCTAATGTCATCCAGCTTCGCTGCCCAATGAAGGGCATGTAAACGCGTGCGGAAGATGTATATGCAGTTCGCCAGAACAATGCCGGGAGATCTCAAGCTGAGGCAAGCAAATCCAGTCCTACAGTCAAACCGGCCCTAGCAGCCTTAAGTAACAAGGACCGAATAATTGAGGGATTGAAGCTTAGCAAGGCTTAATTCAGGAGGCACGGTCCCCCACCCCCCTCTCCCTCACGAAGTAAAGTTCCGTGTGTCTAGCTGAAGTTGATGGCAAGTCTCAGGCAACGGTTTAGACCCCTGGATCATACCCTTACAACCTATTAAAACCTAAACCCTATAGTCCCTAAACAATACACCCACATAAAAAGCCCATGGCTCGAGACTTCATGTGCGTGCACGAGGCAGCAATGCAAACGGACCCGGGACTGGCGAGCCCTCTCCCTAAACCCTAAACCCTCAACCCTAAACCCTAAACCGGGCGGTTCCAGACAGAGCGGTTTAGGATTTTGGCTTTAGGGTTCCAGACGGAGCGGTTTTTTAGGCCTAATTCTGTGATGAGGGCTTGGGCTTGGGGACTCCATTCAATCAATGTACATGACCCCCTAAACACTTTAAAACCTCAAGAGCTTGCAAACCTCACAAGCCCTGTAAACCCTAAACATGACCTAAACCCTCAGAAACAGGATGTGCTGTTGTTTGGGATGTTCGGAGAAAGAGGACCGTGGAAGATCGGGCAAAGAGGAAGCAAGGAAGCAGGAAGAGAAACAGGGGGGTGCGAAGGGCGAACCTACATGGGCCACTGAACTTTTGCTCGGCCGCGACGCTCTCCGAAACCGCAGGTCAGAGCTTAATCACCCTAAACCCTAAACCCAAAGTCCCAAGAATAAACTCCAAAACCACCTGAGGCCTGCATTGGACTCCCATGATTATCGTGATCTGCAGCAACCGGCTATGAAGGGAGCAGTGGCTGGATAGATGCTCGCGAAAACCGGGCACGCGGTTTAGGGTTTCGGGATTTGGACGGACGGTGTGCATTCCATGATTCTTAGACCGTCTGGAAAGATGCTCGGCGCAATGTCTGTTGCTGCAGGAGGTCGCAGCCCAGGTCACTGCATCAAAAGCCGGCAGTTATGTCGGCACTGCAAGCCCAGTGGCTGGGTTCTTGTTGAGGGACATAATTTAAGATATCATAAAAAGAAACCGTATTATTTACTATAGATGCATTTTGTATTTATAAGGAGACCAACTTATGTACTATAGATCCCTTTTATGGTAACTTAAACTACATTCCCGAACAAGAACCCAGGGAAGGCTCACGGAGCGGAACACATTAACATCTGCACCGGGGCCAAACTACCGGATACTACAAAGTGATTCTAGGAAAATCAGCCCCTGGAGCATCTCGATGTTCATGTGCGTATGTTGGGCCCTGAGAGAGTTCTTCAAAAATGGCCGGGCGTCACCGCCGACACCACTGTACGATGCTCTTGCTTCGAATCGGTGCAAGATGGGCGGCCCTTTCCGAGCCAGTTTTTTTGTATGGCAAGTCCACACCTCAAGTTTCAACCCGTCTTACGGGGTTTTGGGTTCCTTGTTCCTACAGTCATACGGCTTACGTACCAGATGGTGGAATGCTTGTGTGTAGGCCGATAAAACAACCTTTCACAAACACCTTGTACACCCTCATTGAGTCTAAATGTAGCTCTAACACTTGAAGGGGAAAAAACCCCAAGAAGCCCATGGTGGCATCCGACTGTTCCAGCAAGCTCTTGAATGCAATCCGTGACCTCTCTCTGACGGCTGCTGGGTCTTTCATGATCTTACAAAGGGTTCGGGTTGAAGGCTCATGTTCAGGGCTTATACTTGGAGGATCATGGGACTTAGCAAGTAAGGTTATAAGTACCCTAAGTGGGGTTATAAGCAGTGATAAGTATAGTTACCTTAATTATAACCCTAGTTACTAAGTCCCATGACCCTTTAAGTAGGAGTTGGTGTTGTTAGGGTTTGGCGTTCTAGACGATTCCTGTACGGTCTCTGCAGTCTTTATCAAAGAGGGCCTTCGCCTAGTTCCCCCCCCCCTCCCCACATGAAACCCTAAAACTTTGAACCCTAGACCCTACAAGCCCTAACCCTGAAACCTTCAACCCGAACCCTTCGAAACTCCATAAAGCCCAGTACCCCAAGCTAAAGCCCGAAATCCCACAAGCCCTAAACCCGAAATCCTGAACCCAAAATCATGAGCCCGAAAACCCAAAACCCTACAAGCCTAAGCCCTAAACCCCTAAGCCCCAAACCCTAAACCCTAGCCCCTGAACCCCTAAGCCCAAAGTGAATAGAGGTATCGGAACAATGTTTTGGCGGGTTTAGGGCTTATGTATATAAAAGAGCCCTAGGAAATTGTATTGGCGATACTTCAAGCCCCTTTATCAAAAAATACTAATACCCATGCCCCCAACTCCAGATCCTGGACTCCTACGCCCTGGAACCTAAAACAACACCCAACCCTAAACCCTAAACCCTAAACCCTAACCCCTAAACCCCTAAACCCCTAAACCCCTAAACCCCTAAACCCTTAAACCCTTAAACCCCTAAACCCCTAAACCCCTAAACCCTAAACCCTCAACCCTCAACCCTAAACCCCTAAACCCCTAAACCCCTAAACCCCTAAACCCCTAAACCCCTAAACCTAAACCCACTCTTATCCAAGATAGGGCTTTGCACCTGCGAAAGTCACAACGTCTTTGGGGCCTTCGGCTTCGGTGCTTTAGGCTTTAGGGTTTAGGGGTTTCGGGGTTTAGGGTTTCGGTTCGAGGGATTGTGACCGGTTTAGGGTTTGTGAATCCGGCCAATTCAACCGTCATACAAAAGATCCTATGAAAGTGAACAACCTTAAACCATGAACCGTACACTCCTTAAGCCCTATATCATAAACCCTAAACTCCTGAAGCTCCCTGAACTCCCTCAACCCCAACACCCTACTGCAACTTGAACCCAGCTCGACCGTCGTCTTGAGAGTCTTGAAATAGCAGTCCGACCTTGGAGGCGATCCCTTTCCCTGATATGAAGTAGGGTNGAACTCCCTCAACCCCAACACCCTACTGCAACTTGAACCCAGCTCGACCGTCGTCTTGAGAGTCTTGAAATAGCAGTCCGACCTTGGAGGCGATCCCTTTCCCTGATATGAAGTAGGGTTTATATTTCCGTTTTGGTGAGTGTAGATAGGCCTCCTTTTGAATATTGGTGAGTGTATATATTGGGCTTTATTATGGGGATACTAGTAATATAAACCATACTCTATATAGGGGTGAGGCTTCCTTATAGGGTTTCTGTAAGGGATCTTTAAGGGTACTACAAGCTGACAGGGTTTAAGATTCAGGGGTTCAGGGGCTCAGTGCCGTTTCCTTAATGTAGGGGCCTTAATGACTAGAATAGGTCACCTTTAAAGGCTTCCTTTAAAAGGGGTTTATAAGAAATCTACACTCACTCTATATCAGGGGGCTTAATAATAGAATAGGGTTTGGGGGTATATTAAACTATAACCAAAAGGTATCATAGGATCCTAGCCAAAAAGCATCCTCTAAAAGCTCTAAAGGAGTACGACACTTAAGGGTCTAGGTAGCAGCCATGTTTGAGTTCGGGGTTTAGCGTTGTGGAGAGGAGCCTTTGGAGAATAGTTCAATATGGGAGTTGTAGGTCACCTTATGACATTATTCGTATCCGCGGTTTAGACCCTAAACCCTAAACCGCGGTCGTAGCGGCCGATTAGGTTTGGCCTGGTGGGTTCTATACAGGGCTTTGGTAACAGCTCCATATCGGAGTTGCACTAGCAGCTCTTGCTTGGGTGTGGGTTTTCCCGGGCTCAGTTAGGCGCCTTTGCATTATTGTTAAGAGCTCTATATGGGAGTTGCGTCTGGCTTTTGGTTTATCTGCTTTGGCTTGGGTCTAGGGCAATTACTCTATATGGGAGTTTCCGAAAATAGGGGTCCCTAATATGGTACCCTAAATAGTAGGATCCTTATTATAAGGGCCCCAAAATAACTAATTTTCAGAAACTCCCATATGTTGCTGTTTTTAGCAGCTGTGGTACGGGCTTTCAGAGATTGTGGCTCTGTAGAGATGTTGGTGAGAGTCTTATATGGGAGTTGCACTACCCCGAAATCACCGAAAACCCATGAACCCTCAACCCTAAACCTCTAAACCCTAAACCCTAAACCGGGCCCTAAACCCTCAACCCTAAACCTCTAAACCATTGACAACCCCTAACCCTCACCCTGTCTCAACCAACCTGAACCCTGAGCGAGAAGACCACCTTCCATGTACTCCAAACCCAGAGGGTCCATATACACTACCTATGGAATTAGGCCCCCAAAAAACCATCCCTATTTTGGTTTTTGGGACCTAATTCCATAATGGTAGTGTATGTGGGACCCTCTGGGAAAGCATAACCTGAGAAATTAAACTGTTAGGCTTTAGGGTTTAACCTGAAGTGGGGCTAGCTAACATGTTCGACATCCCTTCAGTCAACTACACCAAGACTTGTCAAGCCACAACCTTTACCCTGAAACCCTGAACTAGTTTTCAAGATACACCAAACACCCCCCCAAGCCAGAATCCCAGTGCAGCCACAAAACTTAGTAAAGCCCCAGACCGCACCGTCCCCGTCTCGCGAGCGGAGAGCGTCATAGGCTGAGTTTTGCCTCTTTGGCCTGCCAGTGCGAACAACAATTTGGGCAAATCCAATTGCTTGACCCTCAACCCCCACATTCTAAAGAGCCTACGGGGATCTTGAATAAGCTGCCTTTCTTTCAGGACTTACTTAGGGGAATCCTGAAAGAAGGTAGGTCCTTTAGCTCCAGGCACATCCCGAACTCCTGCGTCCGAAAACTTAAACCTACCCAGACCTTCCAAAATCCCTTAATTAAGGAATATACCTTAAATCATATTAAGGATCCTACTATAAGTCAAGCTATATTCCTAAGGGATTTTGGAAGGTCTGGGTACACCCAACTTCCCGAAAACCTTACAACAACAAATCCTCAACGCTAGCATCTGATGTTTTGAGCTTAGGTTTGCGAGTTTGTCCCTGATCACCGAACCTAATAATACAGAAGCTGCATTAAAAAGNAACTTCCCGAAAACCTTACAACAACAAATCCTCAACGCTAGCATCTGATGTTTTGAGCTTAGGTTTGCGAGTTTGTCCCTGATCACCGAACCTAATAATACAGAAGCTGCATTAAAAAGGAACTCCCTCAACCCCAACACCCTACTGCAACTTGAACCCAGCTCGACCGTCGTCTTGAGAGTCTTGAAATAGCAGTCCGACCTTGGAGGCGATCCCTTTCCCTGATATGAAGTAGGGTNAACTTCCCGAAAACCTTACAACAACAAATCCTCAACGCTAGCATCTGATGTTTTGAGCTTAGGTTTGCGAGTTTGTCCCTGATCACCGAACCTAATAATACAGAAGCTGCATTAAAAAGACAAGGCTGCTTTGGGTTCCTCATTATAAGTATACAGATGTATATAGCATACCAATATACCCGCAAACCCTATTTTAATTACTGACTAATGCCCCGAGGCTGAAGCACTTTCCGACTGTTCCCATGACAACGGCTAAGCGTCCTTGAGCCCTGCATTCCGTTCCACGTGGATAAACTACTGGAATCCACTGCCCTCAGGGTCCATGTGCCCAAATAGCATATATACTTTGGTCCCTATGTGCCTATATAGGAAGTACTTAAGGCCAGAGACTAGTATACGTGGATGGGGCTTCATCGGGCCGAGCATAGCGTCTGCACCGTCCACCACTTTGAGGTTCTGCCCCAGAGTAATTTGAGTTAGCCTAACAGGGATCTATAGTAAATATGGTTTGCATATTATGGTAACTTATGTACATTAAATCCCTTAACAAGAACCCAGCATATGCTCCGACAGCAAAGTGCACATGCTGCGGCCGTCCCCCGAGCTCGGGAAACAAGAAGTCAGTCACGTAGAAGGTGGCGAATGTGAACTTCCAGCAATCTGCACCACGACTTTTGTTAAGACCACTGAACAACAAACACAGAAAACCTTGGAGAAAAGCACACCATGGTTGTCCCAGCAATAGGTTAAACCTTTCTGGGATTCCAAGCCCTAAACATTATTAGACCGTGCGATCCCATCCCTTTTGCCCCTGAAAAGGCGGGGGTTGGTTCTACATCAAGCATTACTTATTTCAGTCTGGGTTGAGATGAGTCGCGAGTGTAGACTAATGCTATGAGAATTAGAGACTTCGACCCCTTAGCCTAGGATTTGTAGGACGCAGGCTACAAAACCCTATCAGAAACTTTCCGAACCTAAACCCTAAACCCTAGATTTAAACCGCAACAACATAGCAGAGTACGGCACCACGGTTGAGGACCCAAGGTTCTGGAGTGAGTTTCAGCAACTCCCATGCAGACATAACAAACGACAAGGTATTGGCAAAGGTTTAGGGTTTATAGGTCCAGTGACTGAGTGCTGCGGCTCGGAAGCCTACATCCAAAACCCAACGCGGAGAAATCTGCATGCCGGAAGTATAAATATAAACGTAATCCTCAAGCCCCTAATACAGAGGCCTTAATAAACAAGAATAGGGTACGTGTGTGTGTATAATACTAGACTTATGTGAAGGAACCCGAAGCAACCGCATTCCAATAACATGGGCCCCAATATTACATCACAACCCTAGATCAATGCGGATGCCTTCTCGGTGTGGTCTGTGCTGCCTTGTTGGCTCCTCAAAGGCAACTTGCTCATCAGCTTTACTTATTGGAGCGGCGGGGTCACTTTTTGTGGTGTCCCTATAGCTTGTATAACATGCAGTGTAAGGCTCGACCAGGCATTTCTCGAAATCACGGCCATTAGGGATCGCCATGGGGGCTTTTGGGGTGGTTCTTGAAATGATACTGCTATGTTGAAGGGTGGGGTTCTGAAACTCCCTTTTTGGGTTCAGGACGGCCCCCCCCCAACATTTAGAGTCTACGGATTTGCTTTCACACTTTGGTGTTCTGGCGTAAGGCTATTGCGGCCTGCACGGAAAGAATATGTAAACCACGCCCTAAACCTTATAAACCCTAACCCTAAACCGAAATTCCTAAACCAAACCGTAGGATCAAGGCCCATTAGATGATCCCAAACCCAAACTCATAAACCAAACCCGAGTAGGAGCCCAAGCCCTAAACTCTAACCTTATAACTCCTAGGATCAAGGCCCAGAAGACGCTTAACCATAATCCCTCAGGCCTAAGTCCGAAACCCTAAACCCTAAATCCCTAAACCCTTCACCTCCAAAGTTGAGGTGCCAGCCAGCCTTAAACCACTGAGTCAGAGACCGATTCTTCTCCGATCGTTTGTGCATCCCCGGCATCGCGAGGAAGTCTGTGTGGGCTTGCAGGTTGACTAGGATGCCCAGTAACCTAGGAATAATTTCTTTTGGTATTGGGTAACTTGGTAAGGAATTTAGGACTACAAAAAGGCGAAAACGGCCCACTGGGAGGCCTAGTTGAGGGCTTTTTGACTAAGGGCTTTCGGGTTTAGTTTGAGGTTTTGGCTGAAGGGTTCAGGGTGTCTAGGTTTAGGCTCAAGGGCTTGGGCTTGGGGCCCAGGGATTTATAGGATTTAGGCTGAGGGTTGTAATGGTCTGGGTCTATCTTAGGGTCTGGGGTGCAGGATCAGGGTTTAGGGTTTACCTTATCCCCGAATAACCTACCTTTTTAAGGACTTATGTAAGGAAATCATAAGAGGGTGTGGAACCCTAAAAAGGGTAGGTTCTTTTGGGTTAAGGTAGGGTGTAGGCGGATTGAGGTTTTGCCTTGGGCTTAGGGTGCATTGTTAGTGCATAGAGTTTCTTAGATGCTGAGGTCATAAGCCCCAAAAAGTGAACACTTTCAGTTTTATATTGGGTAATATTATCCCGCCCAAAAAGTGTAAAGTGTATCCACTCAGCTACTAAGGTTTGGAGCTTAGGGCAGGATTGTTTCTACTCGACGGCGCGTACAAGGCAGGATTGTTGCTTGGTGCTGAGAGCGCGGGATTAGGGTTTAGGGTCCCGGACAGGATTGCGGATTGCTGCCCTAGCGGTCCCACCTACCTATAATGATTCGGTATTCAGTTTTCAGATAGCAGCAATATAGTGTAGAATAGAAGCTGAGTGAGTACCAGAAAGTCCCATGTACTTGGGCCCATAGGGTATTGGTTCAAGGATGCATAAAGCTTAAGCTGTTGGTTTTCACACAAATCCTACGCCGAACCAGCCTCCTGAAACACAAACCCTAAACCCTAAACCCCAAAACCCCGAAGACCCAAAAACCCTAAACCCTAAAATCCCAAACCCCTAAACCCACTGAAACCCACGGCTATTCACCCAAAAGGTCTTCTCCGAAGTCCTTTTAATTCTAGGCTATTCTAGATCTAAAGCCCTGTACATCCCCAGGCCATTGTTGTTGGGGTTTGGGGTTTGGGGTTTAGGGTTGAGGGGTTTAGGGTTGAAGTTGAAGCCCTTGACCCCTCACCTAACACCGTTTCAGTCTTGACTAAAAAGTCACGCCAACACACCTCAACCCTAAAATATGCTACAACACGCTTCCAGCCTAAAGTCTAAACAGTCATGTCAACTCTCCAATCCATCCCTAATCCCTAGCCCCTAACCCCTAGTTTAACCCTAAACCCGTAATCTACTATTATCCCTAATCCCTACACCCTACTTAAAAACCCTAAACCCGTAATCTACCATAATTCATAATCCCTAATCCCTAAACCCTATACCCAAAAACCCATAAGCCCCCAAACCCTAAACCGCGCAGCCTAGTGCACGTAGGGAATGCCCCGTCAAGGCTTGGCCATGGAAGGCCTGCAAGCGATCGGTGGGTTCACGGAAGCTCTGGCATTTGTATAATCTGAAAGCTTAGGACTACTTAGAGCAAGGTACCATGTAGTTTAAAAGGATCTACAAGGACTCTATGAGGGGTCTATGAGGAGATTGTGTCGCGACGAGAAAAGGGCTTTCAAAATGCTCATAGCCAGAGGAGCCCTAAGGAACAGAATTACGAATCATTCGCGCCCCTGTATGGGAGATTCCGAAAATTAGGGGTACCTTATTTTGGGGGTCCTTATAGTAAGGATCCTACTATTTAGGGTACTATGTTAGGTTCCCCTATTTTCGGAAACCCGCGTATTGCCAAGCATCGTCAAGATGACGGAGACACACTCGCCAATGTCTGTTCATCTCTCAAGATGCACACCCACCAAATCTATACAAGCGCTACCATATTCGGAAGACCCCCGTGAACCAGAAAGCCAGAAATCCTCTTTTGGGTTTCGGTTGGGTTTGACACTGCTGACCCTACAGCCCTACACCCTGTCGAAGTGTCGAAGCCCGTATCCCTGAATCAAAACCTTGCAGCCGAAACCCTGATGGTTAGGGTTTAGGGTTTATAGAAATTGTATAGGGTTTGGGTCCCTGAGTTTTGACCGAAAGTTTTGTTTTTTTGCTCGGGTCCCCCGACCGGGTCCCTGAATCTTTGGGCTGGACTGCAGCTGGGGTTGCCAGCTGCCTGCTATGCAAAGACCGCTGGGGAACTGGCGCTGGCTGCTTGTGTAAGCGTGCTGGTATGCACAGGTTTTCAGCTGGGGCTGCCTGCTGCCAGCCTTGCTACGTTGTTACGTAGAGACTGCTCGGGAGTTGGCCTCGACGAAACTTTTTGCTGCTGGCTATTGAATTATGGCTCAGGACATGAAAACTTATTGCTGCCTGCTTTTGAACGAATGTTGCCGACTGCTTTCGAAAGATTGCTCAGGATACCAAAATTGTTGCCACACTGAAGGATAATAGAAGAAGGCCATGTACCTTAGGTTCACCTTTACATGAAGGATTGAAGGAAACAATGGAGGGCCACATAACTTGTGTTCGCCTTTGATTGCTGGTAAACGGGCCATGTGCCTTATGTTCGCCCTTAATTAAAGGATAGCATTGAAGGGTAACAGGGGAAGGCATCACGTACCTTATGTTCGCCTTTAGATGAATGAATACAGAGAAGAAGGGTTGTTGGCACATGTTCCCCTCTGTTCCAGAAAAGAAAGCATGCAATGACCTTATAAAATTTATTATGCTCATCCTGTACTGGCGATTGGCCGCGCACAAGCTACGGTTCGCTGATTCAAGGAAACTATACAATTTCCATTGTTTCTGTCTTGAGGGTTCTTGAGGGTTTTAGCTTGAGGCAGGGATTTGGCGCCTAGGCTTGCAGCCTTTGACGACACTGGGCTAGGCCAGGCGGAAAAGCACCCGCTCTCATTCTCGTAAACGTCAGAAACGATTCTAGCCCTGAAGCCCCAACTACCCAAATCCTGATCCCTGAAGCCACTGCTCCAAACCATGAACCCCGAACCCTGAAATTTTGGAAAGCCGACAAGGGCCTGCAAGAACCCACAATCCCACACCCTGAAATCGGCCAAATCAGTGAAGAAAACCGGGCCACCAAAACCCAACACCCTAAACCCTAAACCCTGCGCCCGAGACTCTAAACCCTGAACCCTTGACCTTAAGCCCGAAACCCTAAACCCTATGGTCCCTTTTGGGAGCCCCGAAAGGAACCCCCGAGATGCCTATGGTCCCTTAAAGGAGACCTTAAACCGAGCCTTACCCCAAAACCCTATTCTAATTACAGGAAACCCCATAAAGTTGGAAACCCCATAGCCTCAATCCTTAAGAGTAATGTAGAGGGAATCCCAGCACTATTTGGCCTTAATCCGGTTTCCAACTTTATGGGGCTTACGGTATGAAGGCCCCTCTATTATAGTACCCTTATACATCCCTCATAGAAACCCTTATAATATACTATTCTAGTTATGAAGGCCCCTATATTATAGTACCCTTATACATCCCTCATAGAAACCCTTATAGTCCCCTCCAAAAGGAACCCTAGGGGTGGAGCCTGCGATGGCTGCATGGGAGGCTGCCAAGCGAGATCCTCAGGCTTCCAAAGTGACTCAAAGCCCTGAAGTTCAGGGATCCTTTAAGGGCTCCTTTAAGGGAGCCCAGTGACTCAAAAGCCCTGAAGTTCAGGGATCCTTTAAGGGCTCCTTTCAGGGAGCCCTGAGAGCCTCAGGCTTAGGGTTTTAGGTTTAGGGGTATAGGGTTTAGGGTTTAGGGGAGTAGCTCAAAGCCCTAAGGGTCCATGTACCGAAACCGTATAGACTTTTTAAAGTACTCCCTACATGGGTACGTTGGGGCCCAAGTTTGCATTCTTTATTGGGTACATGCATGCTTAGGGAAGGGGTTCTACCATGGTTGTATGAGAGTTCTGCAACATTATAACAGTTAATTAGGTTGTCAAGGAGTTCTGCAGCTGTAGTGGTTCGGTTCTTTATCGGTTCTGTCAAGGGATTCCTACTTGTCGGGTATCATGGGGAACCAAAGGTTAACCTTTTTCATAATATAAGAAGGATTATATAGGATTATACTACCCCAAAAGGTTAAAAGTTACCGACTCTACTACTAGGGATTTTCACAGGGTCCAAAAAGGATCCATACTTCCGGTTTCGGGTTTAGGTTTCAGGGTTTCCCGACGCATTAACTGAACCCTCGACCCAAACGTCATCAAGCCAAACGCTGGTACCAGGGCTATACTTGCTTTGCAGAATTGGCCCCAAATCCAGAAACATTAAATTGAGATCACTAAAACCTTTCGGGGGTCGTGATATTCCAATTTAGACAAAGAATGGATAATTAGGCGACCTGATGATCGTCGAACGCTTCAAGCGTCGTCGAAGAGAGCCGATTATCTCGTCTCGATGCTCGACAAGACGGTCGCTCTTGAGAGTGCAGTTGACGTTGTGGCCGTCAAATCCGGCCGATGTGTCAAGATGCATGGCTGCGAGAGCGGCGAGGGTTGCGTCCCTCACACACTCAGGCGCAGAGCTCTCCAAGTCAACGTTCGGCCACAACTCGGTGCATGCCACGTGCGCCCTATCACCGACAAAAGTGTCTCGCTTGCGCTTGCGAGTGTTCGCGATGAGCGAGTCGGTCTGTCCAGTGGCAGAGTGGTATGACCCTAAACCCTAAGCCCATTTCAAACCCTTTCAAACTCGCCAACAAAACGTGAGCCCAAGCCTCTGGCCCTAAACCCTAAACCCTGAAGATCGACGGGCTCCTCAACTCTAGTCTCAATCGAGTTTCCCTTCTCCTTCTTCACTCGGTCATTCCGGAGCTTCTAGGTAGCCGAAACCCCAAACCGTAAACCCTAAACCCATACCGAAAGCCCTAAACTCCTCTTGGCTGACTGCTGAACCCCTCCTATAAAAGTTAAACTTTTAGCCTCCTTATTATAGTTCATATAGAAACCCAAAAAGTTAGTCCTAAGAGCCAACCGGAACAACGCCCAGTCCCTGAAACCCTTCAGAGGAACCCGAAGAGCACTGAAGCAGGGAGCCTCCCAACTGCCGACACTCAGCGTGTCCGATGATGATGAGCTTGAGCCTTTGGGGACTAATCGGGGTTCGTGGGTTTTCTAGGTTTTAAGTTTTTGGGTTCAGGGTATAGGATTTTAGAGTTTGGGGTTTTAGGCACCCATCTTAGGGCTTAGGGTATCACGATTTAGGGCTTAGGGTTTCAGGGTTCGGGGTGTAGGGTTTTAACTGCAAGTGCGAGGAGATAGGACTTACGGATCCAAGTCGTTTAGACACAATATATGAAATCCACTATAACAGACGCAACTGAATCCCGGGCGATGTTCTGCGTCTCCTCGTTGACGTTTTAAGAGCAGAAGCGCAGCTTCACACTGGAGTCGGACCCTATACCCTAAATCCTAGTTTCGACTTGTAACCTTGTTGAGGATGTCCAAAAATGCTACGCCCTGCCCGAAGATGCAAAATCAACCTCGCACAAGTATCTATTCGATGTGACCTCTGTGTGGCGAGTGCGTGTCGCAACCGCCATGCGTGGCCTTCAAACCCTAGACAAGGCCACAACAACTGTTTGTAAGCCTGTGTGGACACGACCGGGACGAAAACATGGAAAGGTTTGGGATTTGACGTTGATGGACCAAAATCAACAAGTCTCTTTGGGAAGATGACCTTGGGACAGATCATCGTACCAGTATAGAGGGACTACAAGGGAGTACCCTAAACCCTAAACCCCAAATCGCAAACCCTACACCCTAAACCCTATCATCAGTACTTGTTGCGATCGCAACATGAACGTTTAGGGGGCTATGGCTGTGGACGCTGAGCTTCAGAGCTCTAGGGGAACATGGGGATTCAGGGTTTGGGGTTTAGGGTTTAGGGGTTGCAGTTTATAGGGATGATTAGTGCAGCAATCGTCTACAATTTGCTCCTGGGGCTACTGGTTATTAGTGATTAGTGCTCCAATCGTCCATGTAGGTCCACATTTACTCTTAGGTACGAGGACTGTCCCCAAACCCGAAACCCTCAGCCCCTAAACCCGAACTCAAAACCCAGAACTCGAAACCCCACAATCCTAAACCCTTAACATCTGCTAAACCGCAACGTGGCTTTTTGACTGTCTACTACTACTACTACGACGACTACTACTACTCCTGCTACTGCTACTACTACTACTACTGCTGCTACTACTACTACTGCTACTACTACTGCTACTGCTCGTACTGCGAATCATCCTTATCAACAACATCATGAACATCTTAACAACAATAATAATAGCAACAATGGTACTAGGAAGCATAACAATAGCAATCATCATCAGAAATACATCTAACATTGATGTAATACTCCTTAAAATCCCCAAAACCATAAGAGGGATGGTCTTTTGAGACCTAATTTCATAATCTCTGTATATTTGGACCCAGTGGGGGCCTTTTGGGAACCCTGATACAACCCTCATCAAACCCCTACCATTCCTTTCGAGAAATCCATCCTTGGAAAACGCTTATGAATCTACAACCCCGTAATAAAATCGACAAACCCTTATCATAACCCTAGCCCTAAACGCTAAAGCCTCATAAAACCGTGCGAAACCGATGCCCAGTCGCTAAACCTTAAACCTAAACCTTAAACCCTAAAACTTAAACCTCAAACCCTACTCAACCTTAAACCGTAAACCCTACACAAATCGATGCCCAGCGGCTGGCTAGGGAGGCACGGCTTGCAGCATGCGACCAGCCTTCGGAAACGCCCCAGGAGCGACTACCTGGGTTTAGGGTTTGGGATTTAGGCTTTAGGGATTTACCCTGCACGTCAACCGCCTCATTTAACATGACTGTTCTAATTGTGACGCAACCGACTCGTTTGACCATCTGCCTAAAATCGCCATTTCGGGCAAAGTTCTTCATCCATGGTTTTGTATACAACTTTGTTTGCATTTACGGTAGAATCCTGTAGCCCATACCCTAATATAAAGTCTAGATCAGGGAAACTAATATGATTACTAAATCGCTTTGTCATCTATGCACAGGGTTTCCTGTCTATTAGGTTACTGTTGATGGAAGTTCGGTAATAATTCTAAACCTGAATTTCATAAGAACTTCATGTTCTTTCAGACATAATTCAACGAGGCTTGTGTAGAGGATGTGGGTTTTAGCTTCGATTGNGGTTACTGTTGATGGAAGTTCGGTAATAATTCTAAACCTGAATTTCATAAGAACTTCATGTTCTTTCAGACATAATTCAACGAGGCTTGTGTAGAGGATGTGGGTTTTAGCTTCGATTGGAGGGGAGGTCGTGCAGCCCAAAGGACAGACTTTAAGGAGTGTTTGGCAGATAAATTATTAGCCCTGCACTTGACCCAAGAAGCCCGTCAAGACGATATCTTGTTCTATGATAATATGTGCACAATGCACATCCCAAAGCCGGCAAAACCCACGAAAACAACCCCAAACCCATATCCCGAGGGGCCTTGTGGCCACACAGGCCACCGATGCAGCTGTCGAGCATTCGAACCCCAACCCCAGATCAGATAACTCGAAAAAAGAGACTTCGCACCCCTGCCACCCCGGAACCCTACATTCCCAGAATACATATATTAGCTGTTGCAAGGCCCCAGGCAACATGTCATGTGTAATTAATCAAGAATCCTGATGATAGTGACTCATAATAAGGCTACTTCTGCACCCCATCGAAACAACTAGATACGTAACAGGTTTAGGCTGTCTCGACACAAGCTTGCGGTGCTCTACGATGGCATGGAGGCTGAATATATGTACTAGAACTTCGACGAATCTTAGCAGCAATTCATTGCCGCTGAAACCATAACGCAGAATCGTTACATGTACAAAACATCCAAGGAGTACGGTGGTGATGAGTGGATGTGCGATTCTCTATGCGCAAGGCTCTGCTTCGCCGAAGCTCAGCAGCATTGATGATGAATTATAATCGCAACTGAGTGCATGATCACATGTGTCTGGGTTTAAGGACACCTGGAGAGGCAATCTGATCAATGGGTGGATGATCCTTCGTCATCCGGTCTCGCTAGCTATATTTATTNAATTATAATCGCAACTGAGTGCATGATCACATGTGTCTGGGTTTAAGGACACCTGGAGAGGCAATCTGATCAATGGGTGGATGATCCTTCGTCATCCGGTCTCGCTAGCTATATTTATTGGGGACATTTATATTAATTAAAGCAATCCTCAGATGCAGCAGTCCGCTTTTGGTCACTTGCAATGCTGCGCTGCAATTGTGGGTCAGACAGCAGTCGATACCTTGCAGAACCCATGTGGGGCTTTGTAATTA
>BGNK01004227.1:7884-62285 GCA_003297005.1 Symbiodinium sp. clade A Y106
GCGCACGCTGTTAGGGTTGAGCCTAAACCCTTGTCACTGTAAGAAAAAACCTTGTCAGTGTGGTTGGAAGGCTTGTCAGTGTGCCCCTAAACCCTGTCGTGGTAAGGACCTACTCTGGTCAAAAGTTCTGCGAGCTCCAAGATACGGCATTGTGATATGCTCCTATCAAATCCAATCAACGATTCTGCTCCGGCCTCCATGATATTCCGAATTCCGGCATCCATTGCCACAAGCAGGCTGTCAGAACTAACACTGAGCAAGTTTCACATGCACTTCTCAGATCTTTTTAGCATAAGAGAAAGCAGCACTTGCCTGCCCAAACACATTCTGAATTCTGTCCATGCAGGGTGCTGAGAAACTGATGCCAGCAATACCCATGCAGCAAGGAATACAGAACCTGGGTTTTACATGTTGTCCAAGGTATATTGAAGCCCTGCAGCCCAGAATGCTGCAGAAAGGAGCACAACAGCTGTCACGCATGGTAAACGATTCTGAGAACCATACGTAACTGAAGTTGTGGCGGCAAACAGAGGTCAACCTGCCGGTTTGTCCATTGAGGCAACCAGGTTGCTCTTTCCCCGCGTTTGCATTGGTGTCAGCTATACGGCATTTGCAATCCAGGGCCAGCAGCGGAATTCGCGCGGCATCGGCAACTCAGAGTCTCGAAGCCTCCGGGGACGATGCAGTGACCGTAGAAATGCAGACGGACACCGACAACCAAACAGACCACCACGCGCAGGCATCGCAGGCAGTCGGCAGCCAGACAAAACACAGGAAAGTCTGCAATACATTCCGGAAAAGATGAAGCTTCCAAGCTCATTGCAAAAGACTGCTACCATGGCAAACCCCTGCACACAGTCCAAGGCCAAGCACCAAGTCCCAAACGCAGATCAACGCCGGGGAACTTGCCAAACCTCGAAAGCCCAGGGTCAAGATGCCACATTTCATGGCTACGAAGCTTCGCAGAAACCCCTTGTTTGCTGTGTTGAGTGGACGCTTTTGCTGCAGCCTGTGGTCAGACTAGCGACTCAGCTCCGACATCCCTACAGGACCTTTTCAAGGTCAGCTGCCCGGGAACTGGAGCTGCTCTGCAAGCGAGGATTTCACCCCTTCAAAGCGCAGCTGCAGCCGCAGCATGTCGTCATGAGCAAATTCGCCCTTTGACGACTTTGTGTTGCTGGATCCATCTACACCGTGCGCTCTGCACACAACGACTGCCCGCAGCAGTTTTCGGCTGCTTCGGCTTACTTGGCCTTTCGATCCAGCGGTTCGCGCAGGCCCATCAGCCCAGACTCATTTGCCTCCCGCTGCATTGAGTGCGAAGCACATTCAAGTCTGAGATACTGCGGGCATCCGGATGCTGTTGTAGAGGTTGTCTGTTAGGCAGTTTCCACCACACTCTCTATGAAGTGCATCGAACTGCCACATTGCAATTTGGTCATTCAACCGGAAACACGACCAAGACAAACAGCGTACTATATCAACATGACATGCACCTGCCACGTCACCGTTTGATGCTGACTGGAGGAGAAGTACGCGGCACCCCAACTTTTCGTGGAACTTGCAGAGAAACGCCACCAACATGCACGGCCTGAAGCTCGAGCCGCAGCGGAAACTC
The DNA here is from genome assembly GCA_003297005.1 of Symbiodinium sp. clade A Y106. Taxonomy (NCBI): domain Eukaryota; class Dinophyceae; order Suessiales; family Symbiodiniaceae; genus Symbiodinium; species Symbiodinium sp. clade A. The sequence continues at coordinate 9,503 of BGNK01004227.1, forward strand.
TTGCCTCCGGGAAAGAAAGCTTTGGGGAAGCTTGCTGTGGTTACCTCATGCACATCTGCATTCCTACGCCCACTACCACCACCACCACCACGACCCTATCACGACCCCAAAACCATCAGTACCACCACCACGGTAAGTACCGGTGCCAGCGCCACGACCGCAATCACGACTACGACCACCACCACCACCACCGCCGCCGCCGCCACCACCACCACGACTCCTACTCCTACTCCCACTCCCACTCCCACTCCCACTTCAACTCCCACTACCACTACTACTACTACTACTACTACTAGTACTACTACTACTACTACTAGGGTTGCGCGCCTCCTGGCGCCTGGTAGTTTTCACTGGTTGGAGGGTGTAAAATGCTGTGTTTTCAGAGTCTTTAGAAATTGTAGTTAAGCCAAGTTCAAAAAACCTAATTACTTGGGTTTATGGTGATGATGATAAGGATGATGATTATGAGGATGATGATGAAGATGGTCAGGTTAACGATGATGTTGACGATGGCGAGGATGATGGTTATGAAGATGATGGTGAAGATGGTCAGGTTAACGTTCATGCCACTGCCTTTGGCGATCATGCCCAAAACACTGGTATTTGCAGCNCCCCCCCCCCGGCACCCCAGCCAAACGCTCAAAAACGCAGAAAAACAGAGGCTGACACCAGGCGTCTGGGGGCGCGCATAGCTACTACTACTGCTACTGCTACTACCGACCGACCTACCTGCTACCTACCGACCTACCTATTTACCTACCTACTAGTAGTGCTAGTACTAGTACTGACTACTACTACTACTACTACTGCTACTACTACTGCTACTACAACTACTACAACTACTACAACTACTACAACAACTACTACTTACTACTTCTACTTGGACAACACCTCGTATAATGACTCTTGTGACCATGAGTATCTTCGTCATCGTCATCAGTACCGGTGCTGCTGCTGCTCCTCGTCCTACTCCTACTCCGACTGTTACTGCGACCGCCGTGATTGCTACTGCTACTGCTGCTGCCACTGGCTCCTGCTACTCGCCACTGCCGCTACTACGAAATACTATTTTCCTTCTCGCCATCGTAGTGCTACCGTTTCTGCTGGAAATGCTGTTTCTACTACTGCCATGCTGCCATGCTACTACAACTGGTACTGCTGCAATGTCTATGTCCCCGATGATCTGTATGCAATGTGTAGATGTGTGGGACACAGCGATCCTGACGGGAACGGTGACGCCGAGGTCCAGAGGCGGCGGATTGAAGCGGTGCATGTTAAAGAGGTGGACAATGGGCAAGTGATCTCGCCTCGGGCAGGCAATGACCACAATCGCTCTCATGAATAGCATCGTCATCGTCGTCATCATCGTCACCATCATCATCTTCACGGCCATCACCACGGTCGTCATGGCAACGATCGTGGACATGATATTTGGGCTTCATGATAGTCACGAGGCATAAGGATGAACATGGCACTGGTACCGGTAGCGGCAGTTGCAATGCGGACAGCTGGCAGTCGAGGATGACGAAGATCGTAGCAATCGTAATCAACAGTGGCCATGGTAGTGACCGTGAAGAACAACAAGAAATGCAACATTACACCGAGCACCGTTGAAAGCATAAGGACGACGACGGACAATAGACAAACAAGACTGGAATCGTGCGTCCAGCAATAACGATACAATAACGACACCAATCGAAATAATAACAGCAAGCATACGACCTATTCTCGCAAAGTACCAACGATAATCACAAGTCTGGAAAAGCACGTCATGATGTCCAGGACAGTGCAGGGTAGAAGCATGGAGGCAAACGTAAAAGTCTTCCTGGGTGCACTTGCATGCAGTGAAGGCCAGCGAGCACAGCTACTCAATGCTTGCCGCTTGCCAGGGTTGCCACTGAATTGCCACATCAAGCGGATGAGGGCGAACATGGCCCTTGTCCTTCACAGCTCGTGGAGCGCAGTTGGGAACTTGCTCGAACGGGGTTGGAGCCGGTCTGACAAACCCTGTTCCACGAGCATGGACAACCCCGAAACCTATGGCAAACCGGTCTCCTCCACGATTGCACTGATCATGCCATCCTGCTGCGCTCGCAGACGCTGGAATGGATCAGCCTCGGCATGGAAGTTTTGGAAGTCCACAGGCCCTGCACTCCCGGCATCTCACCAGAGCCAACTGCTCCGATCTGCAACCAGGAGGCTCGAAAGCTTAGAAGAAGCTGACACAGAAGAACGTCACCCATCTGCAGCGCACATGTTGCTTTGCACGACAGCCTACCTGCGAACTCAAAGACCTGTCTCACTCGCTGTTAGAAACTGGCATGCACATGGTCGTGCTGTCACAGGAAAAGAGAACGATCAGAAATGGAAAACTATGCAAAACAACCCTATCAAGCATTCACATGGGATTGAATAGTGGCCCAAGGTCTCAGAAATCCTAAAGAGCCGGGTAAGGTGCTGAGCCTCAGCTGCCAGAAACAGCGCAGTGCCTGGGCGAGTTGTATCCCCAGGGATGGGTACTAAACGACTCGACACTGAAACCCATCAGCTTAGGACTGGGAAGCATGCGGTGCTGCCGCGGTGACAGTGCTGCTCCTGGCCTGAGAAGCTGATGGAAGCAGACTTATGACCGATGATCTCACATGGTTCATCGGAGCAGAACGCACCGAAACGAAATTAGCATAAATCAGCGCCTTAAGGATCGGGCGGGAAGCCCGCGTGCAGCATCATCCTGCAACAGCCAGATTGAGCCGACACTCTTACCCAGGCCCATGCTTATTGTACAACCCTGCGATCACGCTGCTTGCCAAGCCGCTTCACGCTGTCGTAGTCTCTTGCGCACAGCTTCTGCCGGAAGTGCGCGGTGGCTTTGGGATTGTCCTCACAGAGGGCTGCGGACATTCTCAACGGCAAGTCTTGAGCTCAAATTCCGAGACACTGCGAGCTTGTCTGAGCTTCCAAACACAACGGTTCCTTTGTGCCAAAAAGGTGGCAAGGCCCGGTCCTTGACTTGGATCAATGAAGGTAAGAACAAGTTTGCAACGTCCCATCCTCGGCTTGCAGGAATTTCTGCGAAGGACCTCGTGCCCTCGTGCTCTGAGCAGTCGGCGGCCTGGGATGTAAACTCGGCCAAACTGTGCCTCTTCGGGCACGGGCCCCTGGCGGAAAAACTCGTAGAAGCACCCGTCTCACAAGCACTCCACTCCTGGAATCCAGGGGATTGAATAATTCGAACAAACCTTTGAAGCATATTAGCCCATGGAACTGTATAAGGATGATAAGGGGATAGTATTGAGTGTGCACAGGACGACACCGAAAAGGCAGCGGAGAGCATGCACTGTGGTCATCTGCAGCCCACCTCCGCTTTAGCGGCATCCCCAGCACCTTCACGTGGCATCACTGTGTTATACTAGACTGGACTAGACCCGACTGTGCTAGAAATACTGTACTTCACTTTACGATAGTACTACTATACCAAATAAACTAACTGTTATACTATTCTGCCAACTATAGTACCCTACACTACACTACACTGCGCCAGACTAGACTAGACTACGCTATGTTATACGATGCTATGCTAGACTGTAGCATCAGTCCTTCGGCGTGTCCTAGCTTGTAGACATGCGGTGTGCAACCTTTAGGCTGGGATCGAGATACCACTCGGGTACACCTTTGGGTGCCTGTTTTCGTACTAGTTTACTGTAAAGAGAAGCCCGGAAGGGATCATAGTTTAGAACCAAGCTCAGCTGTCGATACAGATCACGTCTCGACTTCGACAGACTGCCGCGTCATGCCCTTGCCTGCTGCAGCTCTTGAAGCCATTGCAGCAGAAACAAAGGACGTATCAGAGCTTCTAAAATGTCGCTTTACTGCTTCAGCTGACACTAATCGCCATCACTGGTCGCACGGCTGCTTCACTACCGCCTGGGGCTGTTCCTTCCCGGCTTTGCATTCACCACATAGGATGAAAGTTTGAAGCTGAAACTGAGGAGCCATCAACATGATTGCACAACCTGTGCTGGATGACTACGGTAGATACTTCCAGACACTTCGTGGCTGGGTGCTCAACCGTTGGGCCCATGCAGGAAGGATCCCATTGTCCTGATAGCAAGCACAGTGTGGGGATTGATACGGATGTCGGGAGTATACAGGAGAATTCGACGCATTCAACCAGCAGGTATGAGAAGCAAGTCCTTGCGCAGCAAGGTGAGTAGGTGAAGTGATCGGTTCCGTAGCAACCATAGGCTGCACCTGCAAACGAGGAAAAGGCTGGAATAGGCTGAGGCCTATTCAGCAGGATCACGACCATGACTCATAATGGTTGCCAATGACACGATCGCAGCCTGCCCTTAGCGGGCCCGATTTGAGGTCAAGCTAAATGGTCCCGTAACACGGACCCAAGTCTAAGTGTGACGTCGAATTTCGCTCTCGACAGCTTACAGCATGGTGAGCAAAGTGTCAGTGTCTACCTCAACATCGAACGACCGAACGACCGCAGGGTTTTCTTTCTGTAGTCGGCCCGCAGGCCTCACCCAGCCGAAGTCCTCCCAAACCTTGGCGTCTAAGTCTTCCGTAGTCTTTCGCAACTCCGCCGTGCCGTCCATGCTCCGTACAGCCGTAGCAGAGCTGAGGCTGCAGAGGTCTTTTTCCCGGGCGCGTCAGGTCGTCGCATCGGTGTGGTCGGCCTTGCAGAGGCAAGAAATCAAAGCCTCGCTGACCCGCAGCCCCTTAAGGCTAGGCTCTCGCTGTCAGAACACGAGCAGCATCTGAGAGACTAGGGCATGTAGCACCGCGCAACACAGCAACAGCTCGGGGGGTGGCCTCGGGATCCAGAGCCCTGCACGGATCGAGACAAATAAAAGTGTCGCGCACTTAATGCCGTGGCTTCTAGTTGACAGTAAGCAAAGAGCAGCCTGAGACAAGACCAAGACCGACTGGGCAACTTTTCACCCGTGAGATGCGCTGGGGCTCTGGGGCTCTGGCCGCGGCTCCCCGCGACCATCGATTCGAACCTCGAGTCGTCTCTCGAGTGAGCGTCTGGAACTATGTATGTACGTCCACATCCACAAAGCACAGATCTGTACAGCACGTAAGGCAAGAGCCATGCTGGGTGACCCGATCAGATGTTGAGCCAGAATCTGACACAGGGAATCACAAGGCTTTGCATCGAAGTTCACGCTGCTTGACGAGGCAATCACATGGCGAATGCCTGTCTGGTTGATGCAAACAGTGTCAAGAAGGCCAGGGACCTCCGCCTCAGCAGTCTGGCACTCCGACCGATCGAGGACCACCAATTCCTGGATGTGCGCCAAACTATGCACCATGCTTGGCATCGCGACAGTTGCATGTCGTGACAAATACACCGAGACATGGGACAGGAAGGCAACCAGGTAGGCCAGTTACATGTACAGGGTAGGACCAGAACACACCAGAACCCTGACGTCTGAGCGTCGGCCTAGAAGTCTTTGGACCTAGCCGTAAAACTGTCAGGAAAGCAGAACATGGCTGCAGGTCATAAACAAACGGAAATCGAAACTACTAGAACGTAGGAGTGGGCGACACTCAAGCAGAACAGAGCACTCCTTCCCATCGCCGAAAGGACGAAGGAAATGGAACCTACAGGGGTGCACACATCGTGGCCATGCAGCTCAAGCCCCCGTTTCGCATATAGCCGATTGGAACTGAGCCGCGAGCACGAGCTGCTGCTGCTCACATCGTGCCACCTGTAGCATCCGCTGGAGGCTAAGATCGAACAAGCTTTCTTGGCATCGGCATCTCCAGAGATCCACGCACAGCAGAGTCTGAGCAATCTTTTGAAGCGCTGGCCTCATCAGCATTTCGATCAACTACCATGACTACACCGACTGCAATCGAGCAGCTTCAGTTGTATGTTTCTGCATCCATGCGGGCCACAACCGTCGCTTCAACGTGGGCCCACCAAAATCAATGAGGAGCACCACCCGAGGCAGCCTCATGATTCCTTTTACCGTTGAAGATGGTCCATTGGCCTTCACGCCATTGCATCGCACGGAGTGCGCAGCGGTCGGGGACTTGCAACCCCAAATGTGCTCGGACACCACTGGTTCCCACATGTTCATGATGTGGCTTGATATGACAACCTGGCATGAGAACACTGAAAGCCCAAGTGGTGATACGAGGCAAGTCTGCATCTCGCATACGAATCCAAAGTGCTGCTGCAGAGGGAGCCATTTGCAAATTCTCCGCGAACTCATAGCCCCACAAGACCATGCCATATGCCATCCAATCAGCATGCCCTTCAAACTTGAAAAAGGTCGCGATTATGAGCCCATAGCGTCAACCACTCATCATGCAAGTCCCTCCAGCTTAGCTGGGTCTCTCGGAGGGCAGGGAACTCATCCGCTGAGTAGAAAAGCCGCAAGGTTCCAGGTGTGCAGCCGGCGGGTCCTGCAAAGCAGCTTTGGCGCTTTTTCGAAGTACTTGAGAAGAGGGCCCCGAAAGCTAGGGCCAGGGGAAGGAAGCATAGCAAGGTGGAGCGTCTCGACAAGCGAATCTATTGCGGAGGTTGGGCATAATTAGGTACGACTGAACAGATTCTGGGTGTACTGACATTTTAGGACCGGTACATGCCAACCAGCATTTTGCTTCCTACTGGGTCAAGCAAGGACATGTTGTCAATGATGTGCTCAAGAACCATCGAGGCAACCTGCCGCTGTCTGTGCTAAATGCTGATTGTTGCTCTGAATTTCACTTGCAAAAGAAACAGCAAGCTGGTTGGCATGAGCCAGCCCGAAAATGCAACCCCAGACGGGCGGCGCAAAAGTCGCAACACACAGCTGCGTGTGCAGGAAGTGTAACTTTCCAGAAAGCGCAATAGCTAGGCAGATGCGTTCGTAGTAAGGCGATACTTTTGAAGTCACCCTACAGGAAAGTCGTTATGCTGCCAATTGCCCATAAAACTGCTGCTACAAACTAATGCCGATCTTGCATGGTCGAGACAACACGTGTGCACTGCACAAGAGCAGTCTAAACATGCTGGACAAGGGACCTTGAGGTAAGGAGGGACGGCCTTGAGCGGGGCACCGGAAGGGGGGACCCTCCACCCTCCTTAACTGCTACATATTGTTACAGGACCAGATGAGGTCCTATACATGATTTTGACCTGAGTCACTACTTAGGTGGATTGGAAAACGACAACTCCCGCGAGGTCCTAGGTTTCGTGAGAAGCCTTGCAGCAAAACTTAGGCAAGACAGAATGCAGGCAGATGCACGCAGTATCTAGAGGCACATTCACAGGAGTCTCCTGAAAAAAGGCGAACGAATTGGAAAGAGGGATGTGGCGCCAACCACTGATCCTCGTACAATCTCGCACCCTGCCAAGTCAGTCGAACGAGACTGAATTGCTGTGCACGGAGACACTGCGCTGCAAAGGCAAACTGATGCTCTGCACTTGCGACGAGGGCACAAAACCCCCATCTGCCAGCGGCACCCAAGGGGCAAAATGGGAACTTATGCAGAAGGCGGCTTGAAACTCCAGTGGGCCAGTAAGCTCGCTGGCAGCCACCTTTTCAGCATGCTGAGACGAGCTTTTGGAACGAATGCCAGAAGTTCATGAACCTGAACACATACCTCTTCTTTGCTGCTCAAACAAACGGCCAGGGCCAAAGCTTTAACTGGTCAGCAGCAGTCTGAAGAGAAGCCAAGCTGCAAGGGCAGAGAGCTGGTGGGAATCCTCCAGGCGGCAAGCAGTGAAGAGAGGTGTCAACTCCACAGCAACCATCTCAGACAGCTCCAGTCGTTGCATGATGAGTGACTTCACCGTGGCCAAGCATCGGCCCTCGCATCCCTCTGCTCTGCAGATGGCGACCGGTATGAGCGTCCCTGGTTCGAGAAAACTGTCGCCTTTCGTCTCACGTCTCGCACTCGCACGACGGATACGCTCCGACGCCCACGCCCCACTCGAAACTTCCCGAGCTTGTGCCGGGACGCACTCGTCCCGAAGACACCGGCGCTCCACCGCTCTTGAAGCCACGGTCCGTTGGAGGCCAACGGAGATATCGCGTCGCTGATGCAGAGGTCCTCAGCGCGTCTCCTTGAAGGTCACAGTCAGAGAGAGAGGAACCATTGGACCGGCCCAAACGTCTTTGGCCCCCTTCAGCAAGTGGTTGGCAACGCGCTGGAAGAACAGCGAGACGACGTCCTCGACATTGGAGCAACCACGGAAGTCGCACTCGCAATCGTCGAGATCATGCTGCAATGGTAGGGCAGCACATGGACGGCGTTTCGGAAGAGGTCCAACGAGGAGAAGCCATGCCTGAGCCTGGAAACTTGCTCGAAGACTCTGGCCAAGGCTGCACCCAGAGGCACTGAACTGCATCCTCCTGAGCACAAGAACTCTCCGGAAACGAAGCTGGTCCTGGCTCGTTCCTGGATCTCCATCTGGATCTCTCGTCTGATTTTGGCCCTGTACAGCAGCCGTCCCTGCATGTGAGCCTGAAAGCTCGCGTATGATCAACCACTGCTCACCAATAACAATAGGGCTAAAGCATCAAAAGCGAGAGAAGCGAACCAGAGAACACGGCTGTCTTCAAAGATATCCCTGTGCTTGGCGCGCACCGCTCTGGCGAGCTCCGCGACGTTCCGCATCGCTTCCCCACAGAAGGTGTGCAGGACAATGTTGCCTGTCCAGAACAATACGAATGCCAATAGTATCAAAAAGAACCATGGGCAACTGCGATGGACAGCACTGAAACTCATGATACTGCTTAGACGCAACTAAGCTGGGAAGCTGAGAGTCCGTCCGAAGGAGTGGTAGCCCGAGTTGCACGGATGTGCCAACACCTGGCCCAGTGACGACAGCGACGTTTCAAACTCTGCTACGAGCAAGGTTTAGGGTGGGTGTAGGGATTTATCTCGAGTGTCGGGTTCGAAGCAAGGATGGGATGCGTGGTGTCCAATGTCCGGAGTTTAACTTATCGACTATTCAATCCGAACTTGAACGAAGGTCTTGAGCATACAGCCCTGACGGCTTCAAATCGATATCTCGGAGCACAGCAGCACAACCCTGGGATTCAATTTTTCTCCTCTTGGCGCACATAGAAGGAGATGCGGCCCTGCTCGTAGCGGCGGCGTACATCGTCGAGAAACTCATCCACGCGCTGCTGTGCCTTGACGACCTCGTGGGATTCTGAGTCCCGGGGCCGGGGGCGACCCAGGCTTGCAGTAGGCGCTGAAAGAGAGCCCCCTTCGGCCCTGCCTCGGCCTCTGCCATGGCGGCCTGTACCAGCCAGGCGTCAGGTGGCACATCCTTGGCAGTCGAAGAGAGGGCGCTGATGTGATGCCACAGAGAGCTCCTCCTCTTTGGGCGCGGCTCTGAGCATCCGGCTACGAGGTCCAGACGGCTTTCCTCGTGCTGCTGCCCTGGAGGGAACCTCGGAAAAGAGGGGTCGTCCTCCACTCGGGAGGGCGGGGTCTGGGATGCCACAGAAACACTGTGTGCTACAAACTGCTGGACGTGGGTGACCGCATAAACGCCCACGGAGCCACGACTTGAAGAGCAGCTTGCCCTTCTCTTTCGAGGCCACCGAAGGCCTGGAGCAGTTGTCTCAAGGCCCTTTGCTGGGCTCCCTGGCTTTCGACTGCGGGCCTCAGCAGACTCACCAAGGAGTTCTCGCCTGCCAAGAGGTCTCACAGTCACAATGTTGGCTCTGGCACAGAAACCACTCTGGGCCTCTCTAGGCCTCTAGCAAGTTCCAATGCCAGGCCTGTGTCATCCTCGGGAAGACCACCCAAGAAGTATTTCACCTTCGAGGAGGACGCCAAGAAGTGCTTCAAACCAGCAAGCAACCAGCCATCAGCTCGCAAAAGCATCCCCAGTATGACCACTGAAAGTCCATGAAGGAGGCCTTGACCGAACGAACGCCGTCCGGTGGAATTTGCACAGCTAGCTCACCTCGCCTCACACATGCTGTGTGTGCCGGCATGCCCGTTCACTTCAGGCTTGACTACTGTAGCTTCGGAAGACCTGACCAAGGAACTCCTTATGCAGACGGCAAATCATCTTCATTCTTCACGCAGATCACAACGAGGGGCTCTGAACTGCCAGCAACTCCAAGTGATACTTCTGAGAACCAGCCTTTACTGCATGTCGCTTGATCCTGGGATGCCGACGGCGCATTTTTTCCTGGCTTCGCTACCTCAAAGTGGGCCACCTGTTCGTCGCCCGACTCCTTAGCAGCCATCGTTGCATTGAAGCACGAATCAGCGAGAAGATGATTTCCCATCACTCCAGCTTCTAAGACCACCAATCGCGTCTCTATGAGATGCGAAGCGGCTGAAAGGCTGGCCCAGTCTATACTGAAGGCTCGAGCCAGAGCCAAGCAACAAGGAACTCCAGCAATCCGTCCAGCTTTTGCAGGTCGCCATAAATTGCAGTGCCGGCTTTGCACTCAATAATCCTTGGCTCGGGCTACAGCGTTCTTAAGCACGGGGCAAGGCTGGGTAGCCGCAGAAGGCCCTAACTCTGGGACATTCTCTGATCTGGTGGCGAGGCTGCCGGGAGCGGGCCGATCACCGCGCTAGAACATAGAGGCAAAGATCCCCCAAAACCCTAAGAGTCCCTAGAAATGGCCCTCGGAGGCGGTTTCCCTTTCTGCTGGGAGGCGCTGCCAACTCCGGGGGATCCCCACGCAGCAGGAGCCCATCGACCTCTACCTTGATGCCTGCATCGGGAAGGATTCAGCCTGGTCTTTCATGGGGCTGTGATAATGCTCTCCTCATGGGTGGGGTATTTTGAGGATACAGATTCGGCGTGGAATAATGCGACTGGTTGGGCAACATTTTTAACAGACAGGAGTTAGGACATCCACGAAAGCCGCAAGCAAAGAAGCCGGCAGATCAAATTGATGTCTACAGCCTTCGGGAACCGTTCTCCGGCTTGGACCGCCCAGGACGTTCAGATTGGAGATAAATGTCCTTGGCGTTGAGCTGAGACGCGTGGATTGCAAGAGGAAATCGTGAGAGTGTTGGACGCTATGTCAGCAAACCCGCATCAGCTGTGTACCTGTTTGACACGGAGTGTTCAGGCCAGCTTGAGAGCATCGAGTGGAATTCGACCGCGCAAAGAAAGGATCATATGTACTACGCAGAATTCATGATTCAATGCCGATAAAGTGGAGCAAGGAATGAGAATGCCGGGTGCAGGATTACAGCGACACTGTTCCTAGCAGTCCCCATTGCCGGTATATACGGAACGGGTTTTCTTCTCGATCCTCCACGTATGTGCTCTCCTGCAGGTCTGCCCATGTCTGCCGGGAATGCGTGACAGCAAGCGGCTCAGAAACTAACATGCTGCTAGCCATACCTGCCGAGGGCTTGGCATACGGGCAGGCCATGTGGGACTTTGTCAGCTCAGCATCATGCACTCACCGTCTGCCAGCTCACCAAGCAAGCCTTCTTGACCTCCAAGCAATGAGCCCGGAATCATGGAATCATCAACTCAGGATTTGAGAGGCTGTGATGAGATGTATGCAACATTCGATCGCAGCACTGTGATTCAATGGTTTGAGAGGGTTCCTCATGCAGATTGAGACAACTCTCACACACCCTCTACCCTAAACTACGTAAGTAAATTGACTTGCCTGCGTCTTTTCCTGAATGCTGCCGCAGCCACTGACCTCAGCATTCTGGTACAGCCAGTCACTGCCACTGTCACCACTCGCAGGGAGAGTCGGGACGATCGGCCGCGTTGTCTGATGGCCGCTCAAGGGGAGGTGTAAGAGTGTAAGATTGCTGCTTGCAGTCTCGGTGCCTGCATCTCTCTCTTGTGCCTTCCCACGCGCCTGGGCATCATCTGCATCCTGTCAAGCGAAGAACATTACAACTACGGCTCTGCCACAAAAATGCTCCACCGGATAATCACACCGGAAACAAATCAGTCTCGAGCAGTAAACAGCTGTAGCAACCGCCGCTCCTCGCTGGAATCGATTTGGGCTATGGCTGCCTGCAGCCAGAGAGTTCTGAAAAGAAGAAGCCCGACCCCCCAAGGCAGGCTCGAATACTTGCAGAGACTTGCACTACAGCAACAGCAGTGCTTAAGAAATCACTGGTTTAAGAAATTGCGCCCCTCGGACAGCCGTGCGACAAAAAAAATATACAAAAAATGCGCGAATTGAAAACAAGAAATCCAGGGTACCCTGGACTCGGCGTGCCAATTTCTTATTTTGCTCTTTCTCATTTTGTCTTCGCTGGTTTTGTTCGCGCAGAAAAGGAAACCGAGAAACTCAGGGAGTAGATTTCGTATTCCAAAAGCTCGGCGCAAAGCCCTTACAAAGCCTCTAGAGCACTGCAAAGCTGTTATTAAGCTCTTATTAGGCAAGCCCAGAACCCCCCAAAATAAGAAATCGAGCCCCTCAATTTCTTAAATTTAAGAAATCGAGCCCCTCAATTTCTTGTTTTGGTGTTTTTACTATATGGCAAAGCTTAGTTTAAGCCCTTATTAAGCCCTTACAAAGCCTCGTCCAAAGCTGTTATTAAGCCCTTATTCGGCAAGCCCGGAACCCCCCAAAATAACAAATCGACCCCCTCAGTTTCGTAAATTTAGGAAATCGAGCCCCTCAATATCTTATTTTTGGTTTATTTTCTGGCAAAGCTTAATTTAGCCCTTATTGAGCCCTTACAACGCCTCTAGAGCCGTCCAAAGCTGTTATTAAGGCTTTAGTAAGCCCTTATTAGGCAAGCCCGGAACCCCCCAAAATAATTTAGGAAATCGAGCCGCTCAATTTCTTATTTTGGTGGCAAATTGAGGGGCTCGATTTCTTAAACTTAAGAAATTGAGGGGCTCGATTTCTTTTTTGGGGGGGTTCGGGTAGGGGCTGAATACAAGCTGGATAAAAAATGGATGGATTTGATGGCTTTCAAGAAGTCTAATGGATGCCATGCCCGAGTGGTTAAGCACATGAGCTGGAATGGAAAGGGTTGCGGGCTCAAATCTTTCTATGCTCTCATTTCTTAAATTTGTTTCCTCGTTGCTGCCGCTTCAAATTAATAAGAAATTTGGGTTAAGAAACCAGGTAATTACCCTCAAATCCCGAAACGTTTTTTTACCCGGCGCTGTCGCTGTACTTCGGTCTCAAAGAGATCTCGCCGCCTCCTTGGATTTGAGCTTCCGTTGCCACACACCATCTGTAAATCGCAACCCAGGCGTTTCGCAGGGCTTACACTTGCTTCGTCGAAATGGGACACTCTACGTCGCAAGTGCCTGTTCTGGCATAACCGTACAAGGAGCAGTGGATCCCAACACGACCTAGCAACGGAAGGGTTAAAACGCCACGTGCCGGCTGCCTGCAGAACTTCTTGGCGTGTTACCCAGTTCGGCAGCCATTCTGCCGTCCTTGCTCGGTTTAGGATTTAGGGCCGGCGTCGATCGGATTCAATTTGAATTGTAGACACCGGTGTTTTCAGGATACGCTCAGCCACGACTGGAGCCGAGTTTTCGTGGCTTGCGAAGTAGGCAGGAACTGAAACGAAGCCATTGATTCTGCCAGCTCTTTACCAGCAAAGGCTCCCGGAGTCACGAAGACGGCTGCGTGTGGCGCTCAGGGCTTCGAGGGCTGCTGGCTTGGCCTGGAACCATTCACACCGTTGGCGCAGGTTGATCCCCAGAGTCTCTGTAGTCCTCTGCGGCTGCAGAAACTCTTACAGGGCTCGCCTGGACTGTGCATTTGCGGTCCAAGACACTGCTGCTGCCTTTGCCCGAACAGCTTCCTCCGAGCAGGGCGTAGCGGCTTAGCATGTGCTGCAGTGGAGCGCCGTGGGTCAGTAAGCTGCAAGGCCATCTCCGCTCAACTCATGACCTCGTGAAAGAACCACAACTGTCGTAAACGTGTTCCCAGGTCCTGCCGGTCTTCCGGCATTCCTCTGGCTGCATGCTTCTGGATTAGCGAATCAGCTGCATCCCTGCCAGCACGGTGGGTATGTCTGCAGAATTCCAAGCCGCATTCCAAGCAAACATCCACCGAATCCACAGTGTCTGTTCTTTTGCCTCTTCTCTCATGCTCAACGTGCAGCAGCGATCGTCTTCGCCCCTTGGCACTTGCTTGCAACACCTTCCTAGCTCTGTCCCATTCCGCTGGGCTGAACGGTGAACCTCTTGACCGTTCAACCACAGACCTGCTGCTTTTCTCTCTCTCTCTCTCTCTCTCTCTCTCCGTACCAGGTGTGAGGACAGGAGTGCTACCGCCCTCCCCGCGCGCGCACGCGCACCTGCGGTCCACCCTCTCTCCTCTCTCTCTCTTTGCCTTGCTTGGGGCTTGGGGCGGGAGCAGTCCTCTCTCTCTCTCTCGGGCATAGGGGTCGGTTAGGACCCCCGGGCTTCAAGCCCACGCGCATGATTTGTTATGCGGGTCTTGGGGGGTGAGGAGCGAGTGTAATCCCCCTGTAAGCTAAAGCTATGAGTAATTACAATGACGAGTCAATTGGGATGTACACTCTCAAGGACAAATTATCCACCCCCGCTCTCTCCCTCTCTATCTCTCTCTCTCCGTCTCGCTCTTGCTGTCACATCTCTTACTCCTCGCACCTCGCTTTGGAGTCGAGCTGATCCAAGATGGGCGAAATGGAGTCCTGCAGTGTCCCACAAGAAACTTCAGCCCCGCACAAGCCCGAGGATTAGGCTTTCGCTGTGGGGCTTTACGGCTGCCCCCCCTTCAGGCACTTCAGGCTTTAGCACTTTCGGATTTAGGGCTTCATCTTTAGGTTTCTGGAGCGGTGGACTTTTGGACTTCTGGATTTGAACTCAGCGAAGTTTGCTGGCACCCAGCAATTCACGAACTCCTTGTCTTCGGTGCCGGCAAAGTAAGCGAGCGCCCTCGCAAAATGGACCCGAGACAGATGCATCTCTACACCCAGGCATGTGCAACAGCAGATAGAATTCCAACCGTGAGATTCATCCGGAGAGAAAAAGGCTAGCACCTCGCAGGCTTCAAACTCACCATTTCCAACACTTGACTTGCCTTGCCTGAGCTTCAGCTCGCCACGCGAGCAAACGTCTTTGGCACCAACCAGGTACGGGGACAATTCGCTCTCCTGTGCTGCTGCATCTTCACGGTGCACACATATTCAGTCAATCACTTCAAGACATACTACCAGAATCCTGACCCCGTTTTGTTTCCGCAACAAACAACCCTATAAACCCTAACTAAGCCCCTAAGCCCTCACCCTGAGCTCCAACGAGTCATAGAGTTCCGAGCTCCTGCTCCACGAGGCCCACGTGGTCCCACAGCGCTCTCCAAGCATCCAGAAGGCTCACCGTCGCACTTGCTTCGATCACCTAGAGAAGGCAAAAAAGTTTCCGGTGATCGGACAGTACCTTGCTCTTCTGGACTCGGGGTGTACTGAAGCCTGGGCCTTAACTCTCAAGATAAGGTTCCGCGTATCCTCAAACTCCGAGCACACAACCAAATCCTAAAGCCTTCAATGAGGCATGCAAGCTCAGAAAGCTGTACATGTGACGAGCCACGATGCGCCCGCCAGTGTCCAGTCGAAGCTCGCCGAAATTTTGAAGCCGCGGAGGGCCTGCTGGGTTGGCAGGGGTCGCTATGGATGTAAACCGAGTTCGGCGAGAGTTGAAATATGACCAATGTCAGCAAAGAAGAAGAAATTCAATACTGACCGGAGGGACTACGAAACTGACCTCAAAGCCCCGCCCGAACGCTGCCTGCCATCGCGCGCGGAGCGAAACAACTCCAGTGGCCCAGGCCGAACCCTGAAGATCGATGGCTGGGTAGTTGATAATTAGTGCTACTAAGAAGTGGACATATAACTACCAGAATGATAGGAGCTTGTAGTGTTAGTATACCATAATCACAATATCCAACACTGGAAGGTCATGATACTCATATTTGTAGTACTGATCGCAGCAACAGGGATGTTCGAAAAGCCATGGGTGGGTTCTTGAGTCTGACTTGCGACTCATATGCCAGCTTGGCCTTCTGAGGAATAACTCGCGTGAACTTTGGGACTCCTGCCATGCTACACACGCCGTCAGTGCAGGTGTCGACATCTTTTGCACGGATGCGATGAACAGAGCTCGACAACCTACAAATGCATGATGCACAAAATCGGACTGCTGCAATAATTCAGCCGATTAAAGTTCAGTGTTAGGGATTCATCATCCCCCAAGCATCTTGCTTGACCTCCACGCACACAGGCTCAAGCTCGAATTCATGTCTGCTGCTTCCTTTGGGTTCAGCCGGAAGGCCTCGTCGTTGTCACGCCTGGTACAGGCCAAGCTTCCGTTTTGACAAGCCACGATTGTAAAACGGCAACCGCATCCTGCGGGTCCAGCCGGATGGCCTCGTCGCAGTCCCGAATCGCGTCTTGGTGCTGGCCAAGCTTCCTTTTTGACCTGCCTCGGTTCTTAAACGCAAGCGAAACCTCCGGGTCCAACTGGATGGCCTCGTCATAGTCCTAGATGGCCGCCTGGTACCGGCCAAGCTTCTGCTTGGAAAAGCTGCGGTTGTAGAAGGCATATGCATGCTGCGGGTCCAGCGAGATGGCCTCGTCATAGTCCTGGATGGCTGCCTGGTACTTGCCAAGCTTCCGTTTTGACAACCGCGGTTAGTAAAGGAATGCGCTTGCTGCGGGTCCAGCCGGATGTCCTTGTCGTTGTCCTGGATGGCCACCTGGCACTGGTCATGCTTCCGTTTTGGCAAGGTGCACGTGTTGAAGGCATGCCATTCTCCGAGTCCAGCCGGGCGACAGCACAGCGTGCCATCATGAGATGGCCAGGAAGGCCGGCACAAACATGCACAAATCGTAACGAACTGGGAACTTTGAGACGAAATCGGTACGGCGAGCGCGTGCAGGTGCATGCACCGGGTTGAAGCTCCAATGTTTGGGGCTGCAGCATTCTTGCTGAAATGGTTGCGGCTTCTTGTATGCATATGCACGTACCCATAAATCCTTCCCGTATTATTACCACAGCCTCGTCCAAACACTGTACACGCCCTAAGGGCAGTAGCAAACAAGGGTGGTGCTGCATCTTGACGCCCCCAGCTGAGACTTAAGTTGCATCTATCAGCCGGGCGAGCCTATGGCAGCTGCCCTTACTAAGCCATGGCGGCTCGCCCGCATCAATCCACCACAAGATTGCTTTGACAGGTGCTGACAACTGATTCGGTCTGGGATCCATGATGCCAATGGCCGAAGACCCTGCATCTCACGAATAAAAGTCGGAGACTTCTGCTGCATGGGAGTCTCGCACCACAGTCGCTAGATGGCTGCAGAGGGCCCGGAGAGGCAGCGGCTGATCCCCGGTCCCTTCTGAACCTCTCACTCAAGACATGTTGCAGGAGGTCACCTTGGAGAGGATGATGACCTGTCTTCCCTCCTCCGACAGAGCTTGGCCGACATACTGGTTCATCCTCGACAACCGGAGGCATGAAATTTGAGCATCGCATACCAGCATCCGCAAGCTCTCCAGAATGGCAAGAGAGCTCAAGTCTGGAAGCTGGGGCTCGAACAGGGCACGCGCTTGGTTCCATTGCTTCTCGTTGCCTGGTGGGTCGTTAGGCTTCCCTTAGCGCCCTGGGAGTGTTGCATGGGATAGCAGTAGGCCCAGCCAGGCTCCACACATTTCAGGTCGGCCCACGGCCGGCTCAGAGGAATGAAGACCAGGCCACCCACAATCGTGTACTCCTTTGCTTGCAACATCTTGCAACCCATCAGAACCAGAGGAGTGCATGCTTTAGACATCAAACACGTGTCATGCGTCCTCACATTCGGAAGTTCTCTCAAGACTCAAGAAGCTGGGCATTCTGAGTTCATCACGGCGGCAGCATCGTAGCCATCCATGCGTGGAACCAGCCAGCGGTCGGGTCTGGCCCCAGAGCAAAACTAGAGGCACATACATTAGGGAATCTGGGGCTTGGCCGTCGGGTATGAAGCCACAAGCAGCTGTTCACGGCTATATGACAGCGCTGCAGAAATTCTGCCGAAGTGCACATGAAACACGCCACAGCCTCAGGGGAATGTCCACCTGAGAGAATGTGTTGGATGCTTTTCGCAGCTGCGGTGATGAGCCTCTATAGGAGATGCCACTACAAGCCCCATCTACAACCGATACAGCAAGCCCTCTCCAAAAATTCCGTCCAAACAACCCATACAGAGATTCAACAAATGATGCAAAATGACCAGGCCTCTAGCTCGCTCTTCTGGCGCCAGACTTTAAGATGAACGGACTCGTATCCTGTTGAAAACCACAAGAAGGGTTTTGCAGCTTTCGGGGTTTTCGATAGGACCTTGGGGAGTCCAGGTCTTGGAGTCTGGGGTTTGCTGCTTGGAATTTGGGCTGAAGGGTGCAAGCAACCGGCAAGAAGAAAACGCGTGCAGTCCGGCGCTGCGCTTCGTGACCATGTGCAGGAAGTGGATTCGCTCCTTGCCCGAAGCCAACTTGGGACTGGAGCGCATGTGGGTGGTTGTCAAAATTAGGGTCCCGTTTTGGGTACCCTGAATAATCGGTGCCGTATTATAATAGGGACCCAAAAAGGGACCATAATTTTGACAACCACCCATGTCTACACAAAGGCGCCCGGCATTGTCTCGCAAAGGAACGGTACCGTCCTCGCAGGAAGCTTGCGAAAGGTGCCACAACAGCTCGCATCGGCCGTCCGGCCGTCCTGGCTAATTTCGACACCATCAATCTCCAAGAGCACATCATCCTCCTTCCACGAGAAAGTCGACGTATCAGGTGCCGTGTCTGCAAATTACAGGTTGATGAGTCTTCCTAGACTGTTGGCTTATGTGGCACACTTCCTCGACAAAAAATTCGGCTTGCTTGGCTCCCTTCATACAAGTCTCCTGAAGCGGTGCAGATTAAAAGCTCTTCTGTCTCAGGTATTACCCAAGGCCTGTAGCTTTCCAGATGATGAACCAAGCGGCGCTACCTCCACAGCGCTTAACGCGAACATGGCGAAAGAGCCATAACATCAAAAGCCTGTCTGCAGCATGCATCGCATCTGTGAATATGGGCCTTCGCAACGCGGACACCAGCGGTGCAGCCCTGGTGTTGAAAGGACACGTCGCTGGTGCACACAGACAGCTACTTGGTAGTTACAAGATGCAGCTGGCTTGAAGGTCGCTTTCTCTTCCAGACCCTCGAATGCTCCGCAGTCCAAGGCAGGGCACTGGCAAGAAGCTGAAGCGCTAAGATTGACGCTTGTCAAGAATCAAGAACATCTGCTTCACCATACGCAATGTCACAATTGTATCGCAGCAGGAGACGAACCCTCAACGTCTGTACAGTCAATCCACTGCGCCAGCCCTATAGGAATTAACGCTGATGAACATCTCCAGAGAGATGTCAGCAGCAGCCGGGGGACCATTGCAAAAGCACGGCCAGAAGCGCTTCTTGCCATAACACAGTGCTTTCGTTGTTCCTCAGCTCGGCCACCCCTGGTCAGGAGCCTCCAAGGCATCAGCCATCAGAGATTTTCAGGAGGTTCAATGCAAACCCCATGAAGGTCCCTCCGTCGGTGCACGATAGGTGCAAGGATGGCCATCCAATATGCGAGGTTTCGGCTTAGCTTTTGGCTTACCTCTTAAGATCCTGGCGTACCAGATTGAATGGCCAGCGGGAGAAGCTGCTGCAAGAGCTGCTTTTGACGCCTATGCAGAAAAGCCGTCAGAAAAGAGGATGCACCTTCAATCAGAACCCGTAGGAAACTCACATCCGACACAGACTATAATTATAGAGACCACTGCGTCAGAAGGTGTATCCTTGTTCTACGGCAATGCTGTGGTGGCCTTGCAAGCTGTGCTGTCATCTTCCTTTTCTCGTAACGCCGTCGCGAGCTGTGTTGCAACCCAGTAACATGGTTGTTGGTCTGGGTGCACACATTGCGCAGCACAGCAAGCTGGGCTTGTGCTTGGACAAGCTCAAAGGTCAACCAGCCATGCCGTCAAACTGCAAATTCACCTGCAATCTATAAGCCTCCTTGATGAGGTTGACGTCACATCTCGATGAGGGTTCATAGGATACAGTAATAGCATCAGCTGATAAGAGCTCCAGGCCACAAGGGGATAAAAGCAAAACACTGATGCGGCTTCAACCTCTTGAAACAGCTCGATCTGTGCGACTGGACCCTCGAAGTTGTCGACAAACGCAGTCAGGACTCAAAGCATGGAAAGTTGTGCTGGGATGCGTGCTCGTGCCAATGACACAGCTGATAATTACGTGACAACTGGCGATTGTTGGCAATTGTAGGATAGACTTTTTGAACAGGGTAAAGTGTCAAGAACTCACAATGAGCACCCAGGGGCTCTGAAGCTGCACAGAATCTGCAGCAGGTAAGTGGAACTGCTTTTGTTTCTTGATGTTTGGAGATTGTTGTTAGGTTGATCGCAGTGTACTGGTGTTTTTGTTTGCTGGTTCGACTGTTCTGTATGTGGGGTTGACATCGGTGCTTGACTACAGCCTTACTTACAGGGTGACCAGCCCGACCGCGTTGCAATTCACAATTAAGCTCGCGCAAGCGAGAAGGATTGAGGCAGCAAGCGTGTCGTTCGCATCGCGAAAGCAGCAAGGCCTTGAGAGGATTCTTAGCCTCTGCACGGCTTGAAGCCGCGCACTTCACTTAGCCGGGCTTCTCGCTTCCTCACGGGGCAGGCTTGACTTTCCCCTTGCTCTCGCTCTCACAGCACCCAGCACACAAGTGACACCGCTGGCTAGAATGGAACGGCCTTCCTTTCATGGGGCGAGCAGAGTCTGGCATGAACCACCCGTTCCCTGCCCCCGACTTCTAGCGAACGTGCCCACGGCGGCCAGTTTTGTAGCACTGCCCTGCACCCCCACTCTTCTCAGTGTTCGGCTTCACCACAAAACCAAACCAAACAAGTCACAGCTTCCACAACAAGCCATTCGTGCAGATAACGAGCAGTCTGGTCCCCTCCCTCTCTCTCTGTCTCGGCCTCTGCGTGGTCTCTCTCTCCCTCTCTCCCTCGCAGCTCTCTCCCTCCTTCGCTCTTTCCCTCGCACGGCGTGACTCGCTTTCTTTTGGTCGGTGCCTCCATGGCCAGGCCTTCGGCGTGGAGCGCGAAGCTTCTTCGAGGGCGCCGGGAAGTCCATGCGCTCCCCGGTACCTGGCCACCAAGAAGCCGTGAGGAGCCAGGAGCCGCATCTTGGAGCCCTTACGGTATTTTTCCGGTTCCTACTTCGAGAGGGACAGAAGGACCTCCCTTCCAAAAATGATCCTTCTTTGTCCGCTCGACAGACTCCGGCCTTGCGCAAAGATGGCAGGCTTGAACTCGTCGGGCACGCTGCTGTGCATGATAGGGCTGTCCCTGGTATGGAGAGCACACCCCTTGGCATCAACTGTGAGTTCTTGCCGTACCTTCTGGGCTCGCTCCGGCGCCGAGCCTGTATCGGTCCACGTGTGCTTGCTGCCCTTGATGAGGACCGCTCCAACTCACGCTGCACACCTCCCAAAGTTCGCTGTGGCGCGGGGCAGGGCTCATCATTACAAGCCTACAGCATTGCATTCCGAGACTCTGCAGTGTCTGCAGGCTTAGGCAGAGCAGGGCTCTGAGTTGTCTCCATGCGCAAGCTTGCAAAACGTGCGTGATCTTCCCCCAGCCTTCGCACTCGGAAGAACCCACCGCGTGTAGCCATCAAAAACTTTCCAGAATGCCTCCGGGTTCAAGCAAAAAGCAACACACCAAGCACATGTCAGCTATCCAAATTCGATGGGCTGCCCTCAAGACTTTAAGTTGATACCAAAAGATGACATGGGTTCAAAAACCTGAAGTTTCCTCTCACTTCGAGAGCCTTGACTTGCTTCTCGTCGACCAGATTCACCTTGGTGCGGAACCGACACTTGATTCGATGTGTGCCGAGCGGCATAGCGGAATAGTGGATCAAGTCGAGGAGCAAAGGCATATCCCAGGTTCGCTTTGGACCGGAAGTCCTGAGGAAATTGCTGGCTTGCCTGTTCAAGGAGCTACTACCACGTAGTCTGCCCACTACGGATGGCCCACATTTTATCAACTTTAGCTGAACCTGCTCTACCTATGAGTTCATAAGCCCAGGCTGATCCCACAGAAGTCGGCAAACCACAGGTGCAGCGGCTCAAGAGCCCGCTTTGCCGAGCGACGATGGGGAGGTACAGGAAGTCGTACTTGCCCTCGCAGGGTCGTGTTCGGTGCACGCTTAACACAGTGCCATACCGGTGTTGCAGACAGAAACACAAGTGAAAGTTCTTGGCAGCCCTGCGCAGAGGTGCCAGGCCTTAAAATTTTCCTTGTCCATCATGGTGCTGACCATTGCCCGGGTGTAGTTGTTGGGAAGATTACCTTCGTCCATGAACACTTCTTCGAAAATGTCCTAAATCGCATGTCCTGCGAACTGTGCCTGAGTCACTATTACCGGAAGCCCCTGCACAAAGACAAAGGAGGCGGAGGCATCATACAGTCACACAAACTGTTTGCATGCTATGGCAAGCCAACCGTCAACCTACCCCGGCTCTCTCTGGGCAGCCGGGCGCAGCATCACGGTAGTTCGTGGCTGCGAGGATTGCGATGAGCGTGGCTGCGAAGCTGTGCTATCTGAGCCGGGACGGCACATGGGAGGGCAAGGTTTCGGGATGGCGCTTCAGAGTACCACCTCGCCTGATGCTTGCGGGGTCGGAACGAAGCCCGGCCTGCACTGCCCGGTTCGGCACGATCCATCTGAGGATGAAACGATGAAAGCCTACCATGCCGAGGGGCAATGTGGGCAAGCCGCCCGCAACCACGTACTGGGCCAAAAGCTGGTCCAAGGAAGGCCTTTCACAGGCTCGGCTCGGTTGACTGGGTTCGGGTTTTGGGTTTTGGGTATCAGGTTTAGAGTTTAGACTTTGGGGGCTTAGGCTGGTCAAGACTCAAGACTTGACCGTCGCCTGTAGATCCCTGCAGCTCCCAGCACGGGCATCATCGGTGGCGGGGCTCGACCGACCCTCGAGTGCGTCTCATCCTCAAGGGCAAATCTTGAACCAACTCATCCCGAATCCCGGCTCATGTGAGTCAAGACGTGCCTCACTCAAGAGTGTAGAGATCAGAAGCCGACTCCGTCCCGAACTGGAGCACTCGGGGCCCTCCTGCTCGACACCCAGAAAAAAGAGAGACCGCCGCAGCACACAAAAAAAACATAGAAAGAAAGAAAAAGAGCAAGGCTCGAGGCCTCGATCTTGTCCTTCTCGACATGGGACTTGCCCCCAAGCAAGACCGGAAGCTCCTCTTCCTGATCGTCCACCTTATCGACTCATGGGGCTCACAGAAAAGGGCGAGAGATTCTGCTTCGCCAGCCTCCTCGATCGGCCTTTCCGTCTTGGACGCCGTGGATCTTACAAGGTCGATGGATCTCCTCAGTGGGAGCTTGCAGGATGCTGCATGCGGCTCTTATTCCGCTCAAAACCAAACAGATGAGCATGGGGGTGCCCTCCCTCGCCAAGAGACGGAAAGTCAGGATACTGTTCAGTCTCCAGGTCCTTTGACTGGATGTACGGGGAGCCATCAGCGTCCTCTGGCACGACCTCGCACAGCCCAGGGCCCAGAACATCTCCTTTTGAAGCCTGGAAGCTCGGACATCCCCCGCCTCGTCGTCCACCACGGATTTGCCACTGAGCTGTCGGCCAAATCTCGAGGTAATCACGGAATCCTCGAGGCCACCAAGAAAAGTTCAACGGAAGCTCTTGAAAAACCACTTCCTGGCCAAGGCTCCGAGTTGTAGGTCGCTGGCAATCCCCTCGGAGTGATGTCCTCCACCACCTGAAAAGCTGCACAATTTGACAATGCATCCTGCATCTACTTAACCCTGACGCTCATCTGTCCCACCTCCAGGAACGTCTTCTTTACAATGACTTTGTCTGTCCCTGGCAGAGTGCCGCTTTGTGGGAAGAGTGCAGGGCTTGCCCCCCGTCCAGCCTGAGTCCCCGGAGGGGAAGGGAAGTCGCAGCCTCAGCATCTGATGGCGAGCATCGAGACAGGAGATAGAGAAGCCGACGAGATTCAGGCACCATGCTGCTGACGCGAAGTGCGACTGTGCAAACTGCTGGTGAGGCTAGCATTGCTACGTTTCGGAAATGCCCTGCATACATAATTCTGGTGCAAACAACTGGCATAGCGTGAAGCTGACGAGGACGACCACGATCCCAAACAGTGGACAGTAACGGCAGCAAAGCCTAGAATGCCTCATTCCTCATCTACAATCCAAGGCACGGCTCCATGGCCTTCGGCGTTCGTCGGGTCGGCGCTATGTGTCTTCGTTTGAAGTTCTCAGCCGCTGCAAGCCGAAAACGTCCGGCGGCCAGCAGCGTTTGGAGCAAGGCCAACAAAGTCAATCTAGATCCTCACTATCGCCAGTATATCCAGTATGACCCATTGCAGAAGTGGAGCTGGAATCTCGGCCAGGCAACGACTGACATCCCAGGCCTCTGGCAGGCCAAACATCCGCCGCAGCGGGACGCTCTCCTGCGAAAAAGGCGATACCGCTTGTCTGCCAGGGCTGGTATTTAGAGATGCGTGTGGGGATGTGGCCTGTGTTTTGAGGTCCATGAAAGACTAAAAGTGTCTTCGTCACGCTCAAAACCCGGCTTCCACGCATGCATTGAGCGAAGGAAAGAACCCCGAAGGGAAGCCTGATATAGGGGCCTTAACAATATGAATTCACGCGCGTCTTCATTTAAGTTGCTACTTTTTCTCCGACGTCAAGAGCTTCGTCCACCGCGCAATGGCTCTGGGCCCAAGCGACCCGAATTTAGTCTGCGGATACCGTACTGGCCATTCAACTAACGACCAGTAAATCTTTGAAAGAAGCCAACTGCAAGCCAGTTGCTTCCTAAATCGCCACATTTGTAAACTTTCGGCCTCTAGGCATGACAACTAATAATCATAATCGTCGAAGCCATCTGACCCTTCCGGCCGCTCGACACTCACGGCAATCGTGCCTGGCTTCACCCTGGTCCATCCTTGTCCGAGGTTGATTTGGCGGTTCATATTGCAGTCGTGACAAAAGGGCACCAAGTAGCACATGTCTTGATCAATCATGTCTTTGATGTCGATGTGGGATGTGGGCTCCGACAATGTGGTTCCGGTTTCGACCCTGTCGACACTGGGCGTTGCAGCACGAGGGATTGGCGGCACTGACCTTGTCCCTACCCCAGGTATAGTGCTTCCATTGGCGGATGAACGAATGATCCTTGGGACGACCTTCATGCTGGCTGGAATCGACAACATTACAGACCAGCTCCCGTCCGCTGAGGCGGAATGCTTGGCTGGGGAAATCCATGTTGGCGACAAGTTCGCCACCGCTCGAGAACGGCAGCTGTCGCCCACAACGGTCATCGGCCCCATCATATCCGCCATATCCTCCGTAGTCACCTCCGTATCCTCCGCTTCCGCCTGTGTAGTACATTGGCAAGTCAAAGGCAAGGGCTTAACAAGTGGGCAAGTGGCCTGTGTCCTTGGCCCGGGGGGCTGCATCATTCTGATCTGCACAATTCAGAATTGGACTTTGTTTGCTTTCATGTTATACCACTAGCCTTCTAAACTCTGAGACATTACAGACAACCTAAGTTGCCGGATTTTGCCAAGCATACGGCCTGCAAGGAACCTTCATACTTTGAATGAGATGGCAATGTCTATGACAGGTCAAATGGACTACTTGCTTTTTCAGAACGAGAAGTCTTGGAAGACTGCCATCCTATTCAGGTTTCTACGTTCAGAACTCATGATTTTTGAGCTTTCAAAGATAGCCGCAGCTAGGTCCCCATTGTCCTGTTGAAAATCCTAATTTTGTAAAGGGACCACCTATTATCCCCTTTATAATCCCTCTATATCCCTAAGAGCCCTCTCTTGTTGAAATCCTCTAATATCTACGTTATTACTGTACTATGAAGGTTTAGGACCAGGAGCTCTGGTTTGAAGGGGCTTGGGAACCCCGAGTCGTAGGGAACTTCTGGGGGGGCCCGTTGGGCTCGAGGGCCTCGGATCCTTAGAATTGGAAGGTTGAGGGTTTGGGGTTTGGGGGTTGGGCTTGGGGAGGCTGGAACCGTCAATTGAGCTGAAAAGTCTTCTGTGGAATTCTCAGTGACACGATAAGCTGCTCGACATGCCAAGAACCCTCACCAGCAGAGGTCTCCAACGTCTGCACGCTGCCAACACCGAGGGAAGAGACGCCGAGGTATCCCTGCGGAGCTCGAGGCTCAACACTTCTGTTTGCACTCACCATCATTCAATATCACTCACCTCTGACCTCCCTCTTCTCTTCTTGGCCTTCGCGGGCTCTCCGCCTTCAGCTGCGCGTTCGGGAGCGCCTTGCAATCCTTCCGTTTCGGATGCAGCAGAGACCACAAAGCTGGGAAGATTCCGGCGCTGGTGCGGGCTGGTATGCCTGCACAGGAGATGAACTGCTCCAAGACCTCGCCACAACGCCACAGAAGGTGCAAAGCCCTCTAACATCGTGAGGGTTTCAGGTGTCAGGAACCTGCCTGCGTTGGAATGATGTAGCCGATGTTCGAGGCCTTTGCGAGGCTCTCAGCCAGCTGCAGCCGGAGCCCTCAAAACCCTCTCTTCTGGGCACCTGCCTGCAACGGCCTGCGCTGATGGCGGCCTTCCCGGGAGCCCTCAGCTGAGCCCTGGGCATGCTTTAGATGGCTCGCCGCCACACCCACGATCTTACCGTGACTTCCCAGAACGGGGCCGCCAGAGTTGCCTAGACTCGTCAGCGAGAGCGTCAGAGCGTCAGCCAACAAATCTTGAACCCCAAAGGCCCAACGAGTTTAGGGCCTAGTGTTGAGTGCTTCCTTATGCAGGCCCTAGGCATTAAACCCTGACCCGGTCACGCACCTGGGTTGATTGCTGCGTCGATTTGGACTCGCAGCAGCCCGTCATGGTGGACATCGATACCTAGCAGCATGACTTCGACTTCCAACTGCAGCCCATGGACAGTATCCCGAGGCCCTCAGGGTGTTACAGCCAGCTACAGCTGTGCAGTGGTTTTGCACGTCAACATAGAACTGGCATTGCTCGCTTCTTGAGGCGACTGCGCGACACCACACCGCGGGTAACAGAGATGTTCTCTCCGCCCACAGGAAAGCCAATGCACCTTCTCACGACGCCGATTTCCAACGGTTGAAACAATGCGAGATCTGCGTTGGTTGCAAAATTAGCAGGTATGGCCGGCCACACATGTCGCTGCAGTTACTCCAGCTTCATTATCGTTCTGACTGGACCCGTCGTGAACCACTCTCATGAGGGCCGAGGTGCGTCACATTGTCGTCCAGCTTCGGGATGTCTCGCGACAACGTCAAAGACTCCTCTGCCGCAACGATGCTATCATGAGGAAAGCTCCGATACATGGTGGTGAATATAATGTGATGATGACGATTGTCACTTTCAGCATGATCATCATGGTCAGCATGACGATTACCAGTGTCACGATTAGCATTTCCCTATGTCGAACACGCTCGTAGTCATGGTATTGCGGTGCCTATCACTGCCACACTGATCATCACCCCAAGTATTGACGTCAATCTCGGTGGTACTCTTTGCACGTTGCTGTTACTAGTGGTCGAGGTCGACGTCAACGTCTTGATTAGGGACTTGAGGAGGCCCAGCGCCTTGCCCTTCCAGAACTCATCCTCCACGGCCAGAATTGCCAAATCACCTTCATCTGTCCACGCCACGCCACGATGTTAAGGTCGAATGGTGCAACACATCTTCAGCATCACAGTATCTCGAACATTGCCATGAGATGGCATGAGCAGCCAAGCGGCATGGCAGACCGACAGCCAAAACCCTGCCGGCGCGGCAGGCAGCAGGTTTGAAGGCTAGAACAACAAGCCCCATAGGCACTCGTGCATAATTTTGCAACTGCTAGCAAGTGGCATGCACTTGTGGCGTTCGTCTATTCTCTATAAAACTTCGAACATACACACACACAGCACCGAATAAAGTGGATTGGAACACTCTGCGATTTTGTGAATGCCGCATCAGGCCTTGCATTCCACTTCACCGGTGGCCCGACCGTCGCACGGACGAGCACCGAGACAGCGCGATGCACCACATGCGCATTGGTAACCACGAACCTCTGGAAAGAGAAACAGGGAGGACCGTGGCAGAGACCAGAACAGAGACCAAAGAGAGAGAGTCTAAACGGGAAGAGAGCACAGGCAGATACATCAGCGTCCTCAGAACGTTGTCAGAGTCCGGCCTGCCATCAAGGAGGAAGCCTGTGCCCGTAGAGGCACTCTGGCCTCTCACGAAGAGCCACAGAGACCACAGACCGCTACACCATTGACAAACCTCCGACCAAGTCCAGGTTCCACAAGCGGAGCCCCGTAGGCTGTTGCACATAAGCCCACAGCTGAGGGACGTGCTGTGCTTGCGCCACGGGTCAGCAAAGTTGCATGGGACCTGCCACCAGCTGCTTCTGCTTGGCAAACAAAGCCCCTGAGTAAAGTGTCGTCGCTCACCCTCTTCACGAAGAGCTTGCACACAGAGCCCGTGCCCGCCGACACGCCGCGGCTGTGCCGGGCTCGACCTCTACAGCAGAAGAGTTGCAATGATACAATAAAGGTCAAGCCGACCGCGTCGCCTCCAGTTCGTGGGCGCTTGGAGGCCCGTGTGACTACGTCTTCACCTACGGCAAGGGAGAATTTCTGAGAAAAGCACTTCCTTCATCTTGCGGGTATGCGCCTCCCTCCGAGCCGCCCGATTCACAGCTGTCGGCCATCAGGAGCCGTGGGATGAAAAGCAAGCGGCTTCGTTTGTTATTGTCTTCATAGACCGACATAATCTCAAATCTGGGCAGGTGTTTGGACATGTCTCCCGACAAGTGGCTGATGGGTCGGTCGTTGGATGTCTTGGGCATCTTCTGCCAACACTCCGATTGAACGGTTCCCTCATGCAGAAGTGGAAGGCCCAAAAGGGCTTGATACAGAAGGGCAACCACACTCCGGCTTGGATTCCCTAGTACCTTAGAGTGCCAGAAACTTCGTGCGCAGAGCCTCTGTGAAACACACTGTCATTGAGATCGTGGCGAATGGGAGATGTCTCAGGCGACGTCATCCTTGCAGAATGACACGCACGTGCGGATGGTTCGGGAAGTATGCACTCTTTTGCACCTCCCAGCTTCGTGCATGTCATCGCTGCTCAAAAGTCAAAGTTCAAGCATATCATCGGCTTTAGGCTTTGTCACAGCCAGGGCACAGCGGCACAACCAAACCCCTAAGCGAACTTGAAGTAAGCATTGCTTCAATGGCGATGCGTAGAGCAGACTCCCCCAAGGAGTGCCCTGCCTTTGAGGGTCCTGCCGAGGCATGGTAACCATGAAGTTTTCGCAGCGGCCTTCCAAAACTTTCGGAACGAAACCGAGAACTGCGAGGTCAGAGGCCGAATGACGCCGACATGCAGACGGCCTCGAGAGTGCACCGGGCTGTGCCTTGGAAGGCCACTGATCGAAGCGTCACAGCAACAGACACCGATGCCGAGGACCCAGCGTGCCGCAGCCGCGGCCCGGCCTCACCTGGAGAAGGCCCGAAAGCTGCAACCCGTGGAGTGGAGTCCCCTCAACCAGAGCTTACGGGGCCGTGGCCTCCTCACTTCGCTGAGGCAGCGCTGGCACGGCGTTGAGGTCGGCTCGAAGAAAGTGACAGACCTTTCAAATCGGCGTCTATCCCGCTGGCTTTCTTGCTTTCTGGGCGTCTGGGCTCGGGGGCTTAAACCCCCTCGCCCTGCGTCCTACCGGGAAGGAGAGACACCGACACTATGGAGCAATGCCCAAACCCAACTCCGAATGTGCCCCCGACATTCTAATCACCGCGAGCGCGCTTCCACTCTTGCTTGCTTGCTCTCAGCCAAGGAAGGGCGCGCAACCTTCCCGCTCGCAAGCGCGCACTGGTTTGATGTCAGGTGTGAAACATGGCAAAAGGAGCGAGGCGCTGTTTTGCACCGTTGGAACCCCCCGGAACTCATGCTTTGCTTTGCTCTGGGGTATGAGCCACAGGCAGGGACCTGCCTGTGCCCGCTCGCAGGAGCAACCCCATCCCGGGGTCGGCGGAACGCTCTCGCTCTCTTCTTCAGCAGGGCTTGAGGGGCTGTCAAACCCCCCAACCGCATGGCCCCCCCATGTGTTATGGGGCATTGAGGGAGTGTAGCACGATAGCTGTTCCCCCTGAAAGGCCGACGCAAGTATACTGGACTATGAAAGACTTCAGGGTTTACAGCACTCTCTCTCTTTCTCTTTCTTTCGCCAGGGCAGGGGTCTCTCTCTTTCTCTCCCGGTCTCCCGGTCTCCCTCCCTCTCTCCCTCTCTCCCTTCTTCAACACAGCCAGGAGGGGTCCGCGCAGGTTGGCCCCCCCGCGCGAGTTCGCGCACTGGGGTGCAAAGACAGGACAGACACAGTTGGTCTGAAAGAAGAGCCTCCGGTTCACCGACCACAACACCCGAACACTAGGACCCCCAACCCGCCTCGTAGACTAGGGCTCACACACCCCACCGGTTGGCTCAGACTTGCAACTGCAAGGCCTGAGGGTCTGACTGTTCGTCATCCCCCCAGCACTCGCAACTCACTTGCAAAGCTTCCTTCCGAACACCAAGTCGCTCTCCAACAAAAGACTGCCACACTACACCAGCTAGGCTTACAGGGTAACAGACAGCTTCGGCTTTGCAAGGTCAAACTGCACACGCGGCGAAGTGGAACTGACGTCCNGTCGCTCTCCAACAAAAGACTGCCACACTACACCAGCTAGGCTTACAGGGTAACAGACAGCTTCGGCTTTGCAAGGTCAAACTGCACACGCGGCGAAGTGGAACTGACGTCCCTGGAAGCAAAACCGTGTGAATACTGCACTGGCCGATACATGCACAAGCTTTGGCAGTCCTGTGCCGGGGGTTCGAGGAAAAACGTGCAAGCCCTCGCGCAACTGTAGACACAGAGGGCTAAGGTAAAGGACTTCGCGGAAGGACCTGGACAAATTACAACCTCTTTCCTCCTGAATTCACCAGCATTTCCTGGTAACCCCTGTCGTCGGAGCGTTTTGAAAAGAATCGGGGATTGGTGCCACGGTTAGGGCAAAATGCTACGGTCGCCTATCTTGGAGAGGCCTTTCGGCCCATGGGTAACAACTCAGCTCATGCGGTAGTATTGCCCACTCAGTTGTGCTTCTCCCTACGAAGTTCTCCCCCCTGCTAAGCCTTTGTTCACCTCAGTGCCCTTCGTATCACACCCCTGGTCCATCCAAGGTGGTCGGCATGCACGGTTTTCCTGCCATTTGCACGAACCCTCCCTCACGGCCTTCAGCCTCGCAACGTACTCCTTTGGTGTCGACGTCTCCTACCCCTTGGGCTGCGTGATCTTCCCCAGTTCCGCGATGAGGGAGCATGCGTGCCCCCCTACTACCGGGCCTCCCCACTCCATGGGGGCCGGGTTCAAGGGGACTTGCTGAAGACGCGGGCAAGGGCATGCACCTCCGAGGACTTACAACGTAACGCAGGGGCTGCCTCGGACGGGTCCTTAAGCACAATGTTGCGGCGGGAGACTCAAGCACCGCTGGAGCGAACCCCCCAAGTCCGCCCCTCAAGGCTCACTTGGGAAGGCTCAGCCCCCCGATGCAGGGAGGAGGCACAGTCCCCGCCAGCAACGGTTCTCTCCCTCTCTCCCTCTCTCTTCCTTATCTTCCTTTCGCTTCTAGCTACTTCTCGCTTGTCTGGACAAAGGTCGGCACGTCTGGAGTCTGCAGCGGCAGGCCCTGGCGCAAGAAAAACATGCTCTTCCGCGGCCTAAGCCTAAATTTCAGCAAGAGCACTGGTAGCTTTCTGAAAGTCCTTTCATTCTTGCTTTTGACTAGGGTTCAGACAAGTCAAGTCCAACCAAACACTCAAGTGCACTCTTGCGGTGTCGTCTGCAAAAAATTGTCTCGACATGCGCAGGCCTCGGTTGGCGATGCTGCCAAGAAAGGCGGACTGGCGAAGGACACAGGGCATTGCTTGGAGTGTTCAACCGACTTGTCATGGTACGGTTGCAGGGAATCGCGGTCCATCGGCGAACGCAAGCTCTGGCACAGCGTGGCATCCTTTGGTTCCACACGTGCAGCGATCCACCCGTCCGAGGACTCATTGCAAAGCAGGACGTTCGTTCCTTCGGAAACGCAACAGATGCCTGCATTCGTCATGCGTGCTACAAGTTCAGTGCAAGCCATAAGCCAGGTCCAGCGTGGCATTGAAGTGACAGATGGAACGAAAGCCACACCATCAGGGTCCTGCGAGAGCCCGAGACTCGAGGTAAAAAGAAGCAACTCAACGCTCTCCTTGCTCTGGGAACGGCACCATCAGCGACACCGCGGCGGGGAGGCTCCACACCTTTAAGAAGCTGCGGCATCGCCCAATCTGCCAGTACTAGTACGAGGTTTCACTCATGCCGGCACAGGCAGGCCTTCCCCATGGTCTTTGAGCTCCGCCCTATCCTGCCGGCACGGGCAGTTGTACATGCAACAGCCACTCCACCGCCCGGTTTCTCAGGTCCTTGGCACTCAACGGCGGAAAGACACCAAGCTCCACCGGCATTGCCGCTGCAACGCGACGGGCAAAGGCCTGTCGAGCTTTTGGAGACTTATGTAGATTTATGTAAAATTTATGTAGAATGTAGAGCATCTTATGCGAACAAAGACCCCGGGAAAGAAAGGCCAAGCTTGAACACCGAGCTCGACGGCGCAGGCACTCAAGTGAACTGTAAGACTCGAGTGAATTGGCCTAAAGCTCTCTTAGCAGCCCTAATCAGCTCGTGTCGGGAGAGGCACATGTTGGGCTTTAGGCGCCTGAGCATATCCTCCATGAAGCGACCGCAGTAGCTCGTGGAGTACAGCTGCCTTTGGAGCTTTCACAGAACCCGCAGGCAGCTTGGGGGGGTTCCCGGCTTTGAATGTCTGGGTAGGCCTTAAATTAAAAGAGCTGCACAGATTTTCATATGCTTCACTGAAGGGTTTATCTCATTTGAGTTGTGCGTCTCTTCGTTCTAGAACCCCGAAAATCCATAAATCGCCAACCCCCCGAACCCTAAGACCTTTGCACCCGTGAACCCGGATACCCTTGACCCAGCGCCCCATACCCGCTGCCCCTAAGACCCTAGAAAATCTCTGAACCCTCACCAAACTCCTTCACTCCTGATCCTTAACCTGCTGCACTCCTACAAGTAACCCTCAACCCTCCAACCCACTACTCCCACCTCTTCACCCCCTGACATGCATGCCTCGCCAACACCAGCGCTTCGACCGCCGAGAAGGCTGCGCGGGCGCCACCAAGCCAACTGCCTACCCGGAGTGTCCAAAGTGATTCAACTAAAACAAGTTTTGAAATTTTGATAGGGTCCTCGATGTGGCCAAACTACTGGCATTTGGAGTGTCAGGGTGCGCTTGGCCGTGCGAGCATGGGCGGCCGGCCGCCCGTGGTTGCTGTCCGGCCAGGTGGTTTCTTAGGCATCACTCAATCACGTGATCTCAGGCTTGGCGCTGACCAGCAGAGCAGGTATTGAATTGGAGCTCGAGATTGACTTGAGGCTTTCGGATAGCTTTCAGCACGTCTGTGTGGTGGCAAGGGATGCAAGAGGGCTTCGAGTTGAGGCCTGGACATGAAAATTGATATAGCGGAAATCAAGGCAAACAACCCTGAAACCATGCCCCGAAACAGTCGAATTCAACCAGTAACAATACTCCCAATCATCCATAGTGACACTTAGGTTGCGTAAACCCCGGAGCCCTGTAAACCCCGGAACATCGTAGTTTCCCACCTCCGCTGCAGCTGCCCAAATAGAAAGGCTGCGGGCTGCTGGGCTCCAAAACCTTCGAAAATCAAAGTGCAGTTCTGGCCATTGCCCTTCCATAGAGCTTGAACTGCCTAATGGGGAAACTTGAACTGGAGGTCTCATAGGAATCCAGGGTCCTCTGACCTATGGATCCTTACTTACAATCAGGATCCAACACTCGGGGTGCAAAAATGAGTAGGGCCACTCAGATTTCTGAACTACTAGTTTCAGACAAGCCACATGCCTCTGCAGCTTCGACCACCTGCTCAACGGACGCGAGAGCCAAAAGGAAGTTCCAGAAAGTAAGGGACAGTTGGAAATAAATAAACACACGACTGTATACAAATACAGCCGGGCGATGCATCTACCACATCAACCGGCTTGGTCCCTCTCGCTCTCTCGCCTGCAGCGTACCACGAGGACTCAGTGTCAGCGCTGCCTCAAGACGGCGGAAGGCGCATCTGCTACCAGCAAGATGAAGCTTTTGCCTGCCAACGCAGACCCCTGCGTAATGCCTCAGAGGGCAACATGTCTTGCCAGCGTGAGCTAAGGTTCTTTGCAACAGGACTTTTGCAGACCTAGCGGCCAGCAACAATGCACCTCCGACCACCGCATCAGCTCTGACCGAGTCCAACACCATCTCCTTGGTCTTGGCATGGATGTCCGAACAGTAATATATATATATATATACATACATATATATATATCATATATATATACATACATATATATATATATCATATATATATATATGTGTATACATATAGATAGGCATATATAACAACCGCAACTCTGCACATCTCTGTTGTGACCTCTGCAACTCTAGCAGACCCTGGCGCAACAAACCTGGCATAGGTAAAATATTAGGTGTAGACGAACGATGAGATTACAATAGTATACTGTAGCAGCATATAACATAATCCTATGTTCTATTCTTGTATATTAGACTAATCACAATATCGTATACGAAAACATGCTAAAAATGTACTATATACTACACTCTCTATACACATCTCCACCCGGATTCGTGTGTCAGCGCCAGCGCCGCCTCCCAGGCGCTGTGCTGCGAAGCAGCGCTGAGTGCAGATGCAAAGCTGAACTCATCGGGGGCGAGGCCTCGGAGAAGTTTACAGGCGTTTTTTCGATATCATATCCCATTAGGAACTTCAAGATATTAGGATACCAGCAAAATCTAAACCCTGAGCCACTGACAAAACCACCTGTGGCATAAGTGCCGAGGAACCTGAATGACGAAAGTCGTGGAGCATCAGCAGGGAGAGCTGCCAGTCTCAGCAGCAATCAACAGCTGCTCCTCTTGAACACAGGAGGCCCATACACCCTCCCCACCTGGCCTGGGCATGCCCTGAGCGCTGCATTGCAAGCGGCCAGGTCTGGAGCCTCCTGCGATGCGTGCATGTCACAATCCGAGGATTTGGAAACCGGAAGCTTGTGAGTCCTGGCATCTCAGCAGACTCATCGCTCGTTCCCACTGCTTGGCCTCTGCCAAGGCACTCAGCACGGCCTGGCGCAGGTATCAGATTGAGGAGCTCTTCCGGGCCCGGGCATTGCTTAAATAAAGGGGGGCACGTGCAAACAAGGACTCCTTCAAACTACTGTTTCGATCTCTGTCAACCAGTCTCTTAGCCCAGAAGCACGCGAGCCTGCAAAAGGCCGGCATCCCAGGGCAGACGCCGGGCGCAGGCCTGGCATTGGGACTGTCAGAATTGCGAAGGTCTGTGTTCTTTAGAGACAGGAATGAATGCAACACAACTCCCGTACTACCAGCCGAGGGCCCAGGGTGCCTTAATTGTTTCTCAGTATACCATAGCCATAGCCACAGCCATTATTCAGTAATTCCATTTAACTTCAATGAGCCGCACAGCTTTCCGAGCACCTCCTGAAAGAGAGCCAGGCTCCGCTGCCACTGCCGCCGCCTGGGACAAGGTTCGGCTACTTTCCGCGGAGCTACGGAGAGCACTTCTAAGGCAGAAGGGACTTGAGTGACCTTCCGGGGTTTTCCTTCTGTAAGGCTGTGAGGTTTTCGAGCTTTAAAGCCAAGGGTTGGCCATCTGGCGTGTTTAGACCATCGAGTTCAGACTGTCCTGGAGCATGCCCTTTCAGCCCTATCCTGCCGCAAGCGGCCGCGGCCGCTGACAGGGCCGGGCCATCGCGGGCAGAGCGGAGAAGACGCAGGGACCACCTGAGAGTGAAGAGGATTCGCAAGCTATAGCAGTAGCAGCAGCAGTAGCAGCAGGAGCAGGAGGAGTAGTTACTAACACTGGTAGGTTCTGCACTGGCAGCCAACAAGCCTATCTTTTGAGCATCCTGCGCGCGCATGTCTTCACATTTACAGGCCTGCATGCAGTTGCAAGCAGGAGAAGTGTCCATGAACATCAGGCAACGAGCTGCAAGCGACTAAAGGGAACATGATCCAGTGGCCTCTGGCCAACTCTCTCATGAAATGCGGCTCGGAGCTGCAGGCCCATGAACTTGTGCTCGTTGGCACATCTCAATAACAGCTACCCTGTATCAAACTGAAGACGGCGGATAGCCACAAGCCGGTAGCTTCTGTCGAACCCGAGCGGGGGCACTTAAGCCCTTCTCCGTCCCGAGCGCCTGCGCCTCTTGGGCATGGCTATGGCTGTGGCTCTGCAGGACCAAGTCCCAGACTGCGGCCAAGTGCAGTCTCTCGATCATCTCCGAAAGAACTCGGCCAATTTGGTCCGGCACTCTCCGGATGAAATGATTCTGGCCCGCAATCCTCTCTATGAACAAACAGTTGTCTAGCTCAAGCTCTTGGAACCTCTTGCAGCAGCGCTCGAGCTTCTCCGCCACTTCAAGCGGGTCCTTCCGCTGCCTGCACATTCGGGAGGCCGAACAGAGCATCGCCATGGCATCTTTCAGCTTGCCAACGTCTTTCTGGTCTTCTGAGGCCCGTAGGAGCTTGTAGACAACAGAGAAGTTTAGCTTCTTCACAATCTCCAAGAGATTTGCTTGCATCGTTTCCCATGGAACCCGAACATCGCCAGCGCCCAGCAGTGGGGGCAGTTCACTGAGCTTCATCTCCTCAGGAATCTGGAAAAGGACCGACCGTGTCAGGTCCTTCTTCTCAGGAGACCGCGTCAGCATGGCCGCCACGTCACCCAAGCTGGATGAGCTGAAATTCTGCGGATGTGCAAGCAGCCAAGCAGCAACAATCATGCCTCAGCAACACTTAGACTCACCTCCTCTGCGCAAGTCAAGCAAACAAAAAAATGCTCGCTCATTGTCTGCCACGAGGCTGCCAGCGAGAAGTTGCCACAGCAACGCCCAGCAGTGCCTGCAGCTTGCTGCTAGCACTGCAGCTGAAGTCAAAGCTTCTCCGAAAAGCCTCTCCTGGACACTTGCCGCCGGCAGAGCGCGAGCACGACGCAGCGTTGAAAGAAGGGCTTGGGCCTGCGCTTCAAGTAGCAATCTACTTCCGAGGGCTGTTTTGGAATTTTGGAGATGGAGTTTAGCGCTGAAGGATGGGGCAATCCACGCAGGCACGCAAGGATCTCCTCTTGCCTCGCACGATCACTTGGGCCACTTGGGTTTGCGGATGCCCATGCCCAGCATGGGACCTGCTGCAGCTGCTCGGCGCGGGCAACAGCGGCCATGGTGGCGTTGAAGCCTTACAGGACCGGAGCTTTCCGCACTCGCCCCAACCGGATTCCACCCAGGAGTTTCCTTATCATAAGAAGCCGTCAACAAGAATCCCCGACAGAATCTATTTGAGGACGGACATGAGATTGATCTTCTAGGTACACACCCACAATGCTTCAGTTTCGAGACCAATGCCTGGTGCACCTTGCCGAAGCTATCCGCGGTGCATCGAAACAGTGATCCGGCACAAATGCGATCCTAATTTCCAGTTTAGCGCAGGCGGCTTCGCAGCGTGGGCTGCAGCTGGCATTGCTGAACCTGTCATGTCTAACACGGACACATAAGGCCCAACGACAACGCTTAGTATAGGGGCCCACCTTTCCGAGAAGCGCCAAGCCCGCGCGCCAGGCTTGCGCCCTGCCGCAGGCAGCCAAGACAACGGAGGCGGAGCATACGCCTAGGCTGCAACAAAAAGAGCCCGATGTTGTTGACTTCAAACCGAGTGCCCATTTTCGAAGATCCCCTCAAGCGTCGCATGGCGTAGCTTTGCCAAAGCGACCCCATGCCGTTTCGGATCCGCGATCTGCGGCCCAAAGCTCCACGGCCGCCTCGGCGTTTTGGCTGAGGAAATCTCAAGAAATCCGAAGAGCCAGGGCAGGGCACCGCCCAGCTCAGCTGCCGGGCCAGGCCCTGCAGTCTGCTCTCCTAGGCGGAAGTGCAAGCACCAAGGCCACAGAGAAACCCAAACAGGAAAAAGTTAAGACTGGCGTCCATCGAACTTCGCTCTCCGCAGCAGCAGCATGGTCCGCCGCAGTGCCAGAAGCGCTTGGCTTTCGGGCATCCAAACCCCCGGGCCGCAGATCGACACTTCGCCCTAGAAACATATCCTTCAAAGTTCGCTCTGTGCTGCAAGGACGCCGACCGAGCCTCAGAGCCTGAGAGGATTTGCGTCTTCCTGGAACTTTGGGAGCCCTTCGTCCTTCGTGTTGTCTTCGATGGTCTGTTCTTGGAGCCGATGGCCGATGGTGCGGACTGCAGACTTGAAGCACCAGCACAAGAAAAGAGCGAAAGGCCAGTGTGCCCCAGCTGACTTCGTTTTCTGAGAAGCTTCTTCAATCTAGTGTCCTAACGCACGGTGCAAAGTTTCTGCCACCGTAGCTGTATCATTGAAGCGCATCACGAGACAGCCGGCTTGTTGCAGGCTGCTTTCCCACAATGCGCCGCCTCTTCTTGGGCGGTTGTGTCTGCATGTCCCATGCCGTCAGTGAAAGCTGCTTTCGCACGGCACTGCTGTCACCTCCGTTCTCTGGATCTCCCCATGTGACGACTGATCCATCCTCAAGAAGCGCCGCAAAGGCAAAGCCGTTTTCCTGGATGTGCTGTACACCCCTCAGCTTTCCTTGCACGGCGAGGCTGTCTCCGCCATAATCGCCTGTACCCCAGCTCACCACTGAGCCATCCGACAGGAGGGCAGCAAACGCTTCAGTCGAGGCTTGGATCTGCTGCACCTGCCGGAGCCGATGCTGCACAGCGCTGCTGTCTGAGCCATGCCGCCTACTTCCCCAGGTGATCACAGATCCGTCGCCACGAATTGCTGCAAACGCAGAGTCATTGCTCTGAATCTGCTTCACATTTGTCAACTGGTGCTGGACGGCGCTGCTGTCTCCACCGCAGTTGCGGCATCCCCAGGTAACGACCGATTCGTCCCCCAGGATGGCTGCAAATGCAGCAGCAGAGCCACGAATGCTCCTCACATCCTTAAGACGACTTTGCGCGGATCGGCTGTCGCCACCAGATCCGCCTGCACCCCAAGCGACCACTGAACCGTCCCCTAGGAGCGCTGCAAATGCCGAATCCGTCGCGGCGATGCCTTTCACAGACTTCAGCTTATGCTGGACAGCTCTGCTGTCGCCACCATCTGCGACGTTGCCCCAGGTAACCACCGATTCATCCTGGCAGATTGCGGCAAAGGCATAGCCACTGCTGATGATGCTTTTCACATTCCTCAGCCGATCTTGCGCAGCATCGCTGTCCCCTCCACAATCTGGTGCGCCCCAGGTCACGACGGATCCATCAGCTAGCAGAGCTGCAAACGCTGCTGTGGAGGCTTGTATCTGTCGCACATTCTTCAGCTTCTTCTGGACTCTGCTACAATCCCCCCCGACATCGTCCGCTCCCCAACACACCACGGATCCGTCCATGCGGAGAGCTGCGAAGGCTGCACAGGAGCTTTGGAGAGCCAAAACATGTCGCAGTTGGTGCTGGATCTTGGTGCTATCACCACCAAACTCCTGGCCTCCCCAAGTCACCACGGATCCATCGGAGCGGATTGCGGCGAAGGCCCCTGCTGTGCCGCGGATCTCCTGGACGTTTCGAAGCTGGTCCTGCACTTTGCTCGAGTCTCCGCCCCCGTCCTTGTGTCCCCAGGTCACCACGGAGCCGTCAGCCCGTCGGAGGGCAAAAGCAGGAGCAGTCGAGGCAATTTCCGGCCAGCGCGCGACGGCATTCAGCAAGTCTCCATCTCGCAGTCCGGCTTCTGCTACTGTGCTGGCACGGGAAAGAGTCACTCCAGCCGAATTGACCAGTTTGCTGATGCCAGTCTGCAAAGCAGCCTCTGCGCGCGACTGCACTTCCTTCAGGGTCGTGTCGGCTCCCACACGGACCGGAGTGCTTTTGCCACTCAACAGCACCACATGGCAAGTGCTGCAAATGGACATGGATGGCCGTCGACCCGCCCACTTAATCTGAGACAGTTAGGTAGTTCATCTTGGATCCTATCCTGCCCCTGCAGTGAACATAAGAAACCTTGCACCATGATAAGAGCAAAGCGGAAAGCAGGCCATGATAGTATTCATAACCTGGGCTTGGCCTGACAGGCAGCAGAGTGTGCGCTCTTCCCTCTGCAGCTCCAGGAAGCGGGACACTTGAGAAGCTTGCGAGTTGGCTCACTGAATGCTGGAGTGCGAATGCACTGCGCCTTGCCCCCGCGTGTGGGCTTGATACCTCGTTCAAGCCACCACTCTGCTGCAGAGATCAGATTGCTGGAGGCTTTCGCGGGCAAGAGGTGACAGCAGTGCCCTTGATCCCATAGCATCCCTACGAGCTTGAGACAGCAGCTTGCCTCAACAGGCAGTGCGGCGGACACCGGGGAGCCAGGCGCACCAGCCCTGACAGAGGGCTTAGAATCGGAAAACCCTTCTCCATGTTCTCGCAACCTTCGGGCCCTCTTCAGTGCCTGACAGGCATTGGCGGCGGTGGCGGCGCTGTTGTTGGCAGTGTCGCCGGTAGCGTCACCGAGAACGGCCGCGACAAGTCCTGGAGAGGTCGCAGCAAGCTCGAAAAGCTGGTTTTTCTCGTTATTGCAGTCAAGTGGCTGGAGACAGGATGTCACGTTTCCTCCCGCATTTCCGGCAGTACACGGAGTCGGTCCTGGTTGAGGTGTTGAGGGTTTGGGCTATTTCATCATGTGTTCATGGCACACGTTGGCTTGACAACATGCATATCTCTCGTCGGGATCCGCGCATGTACACATTGCCACAGGCTGGACATCGCGTGGCCTCAGGTAAACCAGAACAGAGAAAATCAGGAAAAGAGCAAAAGAAAGGTGGCCGACTCTTTCTGGCTACTTAGCACTACGCCCAAAAGCTTTAAACCATAAACTCCATCGCTAACAGCACCAAACCCGTAAACCCTGAGTGAGTGAGTGAGTGAGCGAGTGAATGACTGAGTGAGTGAGCGAGGGGACTGATTCAATGAGTGAGTGAGTGAGAATCGACCTGCCCACCCACGGTAAACCACACGAGTCGCTCTCGACCTCCCATGTTGCGATATTGGCCCCCTCCGCCACAGAGTGCCTTCTGAGCTACGGCATGTTACTACAAATTCGTCCACCAACGAGACGACCTCGCCTGCACGGGTCCAACTGCACGCAAAAAAGTCAGCCAAGCTGCTCTGACTGACTGGGTATATGCGTCCTACCAGCCGAGGGAGCTGACAAGCTGATAGCACAGTCTTCAAGCACAAAGGGCACACACCGGACCACCAACCGCAGCGACACGGCGTGCAGACGTAGCACGATGCTGCAGCATCGGTGGCCAACGCGCAACCCCAAAAAATTCAGCGACACGGAACGTCGCACAATTTGCTTGCTATCAGCTCGCAGCCAGGGAGACCTTTCCGTCCACAAGTGCTGGACCCGCAAAACTCAAGTGTGTACTCTCCCAAAAGCTCAATATGCACATTATGGACTGGAGCATCTTCGTCAAGCGTGGGGCAGGAAATAATGTAGACGATTCTCAGGAGGCTCTGTCGCCCCGGAGGTCCTCCCAACTTCCAACCCCAGCCCCTCATCATCAGAAGCTCTAGTCTCCGGCGGGAAACCTGAAACCCAAAGCTACTGAGTGAAGAAAGACGCAATGAGATGCCCCCTGAGCTGGGACTCCGGCCTGAACAACCGGCGGTGGAGAAGAAATCGGCTCAATAATTTGGTAGGCAGGTCTCAGAACCTCAGCGTGAAGTGGGCTTGAAATTGATGAAACAGAACAACCCGAGTCTTACAATTCGAAGCCGAGACCGCCATTCTTCGTGCAAAGCTGCTACCAACAACGACCCTCGGTGCGAGGTTTTGACACTCGGGGCTGCCTTTGCAAGCACTCCTACAGGGATGAAACTCACCTGCTGGCAACGAGGTGTCCTGTTCGGAAACACCTGGAATCCTATGTGGCTCGCACTTTGCTTTGCCGTTCGAATCGATGGTGCTTCGACTTCCATCGTGAAGTGAGACAGAGACAACCAGGCACCCTCCAGTCAAGCCCAGCGTGGGTAGCAGCCCTTTAGAGGGATCTGCTGTGGAGCCATCGCGTTCCAGGTTGTCCACTGGCTTGCAGGCCCATACCTCATCCCCAGTAACAGAGAGTTCAGGGTTTAGGTACGCTCCAAGTTCCGATGGCATGGCAACACCAGCCTTGGAATCCTAACGCAGCTGGCGCCCCCAAGAGAGCCGAGCTGCTGATGGAAAGTCTGCTGTGCTTGCGGCAGCATGTGGTAGCCAGCAGTCATCTGGTGCCAGTCCTCCCGTCAACGATCATGCCAGCGCATTCAAGGTTTGAGGCCGTGAGACCCGAAACAAGACTGTCCGTTGCAAGGGCACCTGGGGCAGTTGGTGCCAGGCGTACGGAAGGTTCGACGGGTTCGGAGTCGCCGACAGAGTCGCCTGGTCCTCCTTCACAGTTCGGGCTTCGGACTCAGGGGTCTGCTCGGGTTCGGACTCAGGGGTCTGCTCGGGATTCGGGGTTCACAGAGTCTTGCATGTGTTGCGGTCCTCAGCCCACAACCACTCTTCCCGCTGACACTCAGCTCCTTTGCAGGCTGCGTCTCTGGCTGCTAGCTAACGTCCGCCGTCCGCATGACACAACAAGCTCGAGCCTTGCCCAGCACTCATGGCCGCGGACAGCAAGGCACGCACATCCTTCCACGCAGAAATTGCAGACGCAGGCTCTCGCAAAGCTTCGCAGGGAGGCAGACATGATGCGACGCAGTCGTGCCACATGCTGATTTCATGTTGGCTTCTTTGGTGATAGGATCTGAGGGTCCTTTGTCGCTGCATGGTCAATGGGTTGCCGGTCTCGGCGATCCCTGCGGTGGCAATCTGCCTTTGCCTCTGTCGTCGGATTGGCAAAATAGGGATCCATGGCGGAGCTGCACGAGCCACGCGCAATCCCTGCCTCCAGGAGCAACTCGCAATGCTCGCGGACACCCCGAGAAGCCGCATGCATCAACGGCGTCTCCTCGAAAAGGAACCTACTTCCCTGCCATGATGCTAAACTGCTAGTGCCAACGATGCCCACAAGCCCAGAGTCCGACCAGCGGAACTTGCAGAGGCGGGACCCACCGCGGGGAGTGGCCAAAAGGGACCGGACGGTGTGTTGTGCTGCAGGCTTCTGGGTAATAGGCCAAATCTGGAACACCATGCGACTTGCTGAAAGAACTGCCATGTCCTGGGTGATTGGCAAGGCATCCACCATGGCATCAGCACGCAGCAGCAGCTCCAGGCATTCTGTTCCTGAGGGCGATCTCGTTCACCACTACATAGGTGATACATTGCCCATGATTGTTGGAACGCAACCAGAAAATATCCTGTGGAGTCACTGAAGTCCGTTCAACCAACGATGTACGAGAACTCACATCAGCCAGAACCGAAGTTGTACGACGACTACTCGACCCAGGCATCTCGCAGCTGCAATTCTGCAAGTGCAGTTTCCCTGAAAGGGGAAACACCGTGAACGGAAGCTCACCGAAACTTCTTTCCAGAAGCCGACTTGACGTGATACTTGCTTGCCACGCAACGTTCTGCTGTGCAGCCTTTGCCCTTTGCTGCCAGAAGCAGTGGTGTCGCACCACTGCTGTCGCACTCCTGCATAGGCGATCTGAAGAAATGCCCTCTGTGCACCGATCTGATGACTGGAGAGACCTTTGACGACTTCACCCAAAACCCTGAAGCTGGTTCGACCAAACACTCTTGCACTATCTGGCACTACTGCCTCCACGGCCGCACCCTCGCTCAGCCAAGCGCGGACCATACTCGGCACTGCCAATTCTGCAGCGCCTTGCTAGGCAAAGCCACAACCAAGCAGCTTCGGTCGCGCGAGGCAGAACTCTGGCAAAGAGTAAGATTGAAAATTCCAGTGTTGCTGGAGCTTGGTTCGCTTGGGCTTACATTACTCCAGCAATGCTTTGCCAAGATGCGATGAAGCGAATGTCGACCACCCGCCTTCAGCAGTAGCTCGACGCATTCCTGCAGCATGTAAGGCAACCACGAAGGAAAGACGCATCGGGCAGGTAACCCGAGACGAGCTCCTGCTGGTTTCGGCTTACTGCCACATCCAAGGGAGTTCCACCGTGCCTTAGCAGCCACGCGGAACTTAGAAATCGCCTGATGCGCGGTGAGGAATGCACCAGCATTATTCTGCCCACGAAACTTCAGAGGGGAACCGCCTGGCTTACACATGCCAGGCAGGCCTGTCGACCAGTTGTACCTCTTACAGAACCCTATTCTTGCCTCTTCGTAACCTCAGCCTGCGCTGCCTTTGCTCAGAAGCCGGGTGGCTTCACGGGTCTCGCGTTCAAG
Source organism: Symbiodinium sp. clade A Y106 (assembly GCA_003297005.1). NCBI lineage: Eukaryota > Dinophyceae > Suessiales > Symbiodiniaceae > Symbiodinium > Symbiodinium sp. clade A. The sequence continues at coordinate 54,062 of BGNK01004227.1, forward strand.
CTCGCCCAGGGCTCTTTTCTCAGACACCCAGAGGTCTCGAAGAGGAGCAACTGCAAGGCCTCGACGTTCCCTGCAGAAAACAGGGTTCAGGATTGTGTTTCGAGCATAGCGTTCAGGGCATAGTGTTTCGGGTTTCGGGTTTCTTGGCAACAAAGGATACATGCACGTGACTCACGGTGTTCCCTCCTCGAGCTGCTGAGTCGTGCAGCAGCTGGTCCTTGTCTCCCGGCAATCCATGTATTTTCCACAACCCGAGCTGTGCTATGCTGTGCTGACAGCACGGTGCATCAATTGCATCCATGTCTCCGCACCGGCGCAGGTTAGGATAGCGCCGCTCTTTCGCAAGAGCTCCTCACGCGGGGGGTGCACGGCCCAGCCGAACTCTTGAAATCCGTGACAACCCCAAGGCCGTAAACCCCTAAACCCCTTAGAAGCCATGAAAGCCTCTTGAAAACCCCCCAGAAAGCCCAGCGTCGGCAGCACCACGGCAGCCTGGTGCCAGGGGTACGGTGTGAGCAGAGAGATGAGCTGGCTCTTGCAGACATCTATACGTCTGTACATGTAACTCATATAACAGTATGTCCACAGACATACGTACCCATGTGAGTAGTACTGGGGGAGGTTGTGCATTGTTTATTCTTTCTATGTGCTGACCCCTATTTATGACCCTGTTTTGTCCGAGTTACTTACGAAGACCCCCGTCGTCGGGGTACAGCCAGCCCAAACTCGCAACCCCAAATCCCAAGCTCCACCCTCTTTCCGACTCTTTCCCAAACCCTAAACCGAATATCCGCTTGAAGATGCTGACAGGAAGCTCACATCTGTGCTAAGCGAAGTCAAAGCCCCAAAACCCCTGAACCCCTTTGCGGATTAGGCTTGTCCGATGGTTTCAGGCTTTAGGGTTTAGGGCCCTACAAAACACCAAAAATCGGCCCGAGCCTTTCTTCACGGCGATGGTCAATGGCTTTCCCTCGGGAGTCGCTGTGTTGACGGCCTCTGGCAGCAAGTCTTCAGCTACATCAGTGACTTCCTCCGACAAGGAAAAAGCAAAGGAGCTGATCAGATTCTTCAGTTGGAGGAAGTTGCGAAGGTGCAATGAGCTCTAGTTTGTGTATAGATGTATGCGTCTCTCTCTTTCACTGAGTATGATGTCGTTTCTGCATCTCCACTTCCGAGTCTCGCCTCTGGCCGAGCACGGATGGCCGCCCAAAGACGGTCCAGGCTGAGAAGCCTCCCGTCCTCCTTTGGCGGCCAAAGGAGCTTTACCGTAGCGCTTCAGGGTCTTAGCGTTTCGAGCTTTGGGTTTAGGATTGCATTTGGGTTTTAGGCTTCGGGTCAGGCTTGATTGAGGGTCGTGGGCTCAGTCAGGGTTTAGGGTAGGTACGACAACAGAACCTCCACGGACATGCTCGGGCTCAAACATTTTCCCGAGAGGGAGTTTCAGAAAAGAAGGGGCCCTTGGCCTTAATTTTGACTCTGAAATAGTCCCCCAACCTGTTGAGATTCCCAAATCATCCAAGGAGCAGGATGCATGCGCAGCTGCGCCATGAGGTGGCCTCAAGAAGGAATTTAACAGGGTTTCGGATTAGGGTTGGGGACTTAAAAGTCTAAAGTTGAGGGTCTCCAACGTTTGGTGTTTAGGGTTCTGGGTTGCAGAGCTTTGGAGTTTGGAATGTTGGGGGGTTTCATGGGGTTCTGGGTTTGTGGGGCTTGAATATCCGCTCATATTGAGTCGTATGGAGCTTTAGAGCTGTTCCTTTGTAAGGGTGAAAAAAGGTGTTTATGGAACCCAATACTGCTTCCACGCCGCAGCGCCCAAGGTCGGGCCACCACTCCTGGAAATGCAGAGAGTTTTCCGGGGATTTGAACTACTTGAAAACAGCTGAGAGAACTCAACTTTGGCACCCGATAGAAGTTACGCTAAGCTCCTGAACCCTCGATTGTTTTCGATTAACCTCTACTTGCTCTGTTCTATTCTAGTAGTGCTTTTAGATTGCAGCAATTTCTAAAGTTAGTATACCGTCAAACGGTTAAATATGTTTTTATTCTATCATATACTATATACTAGTCTTATCCCTATCATATAACACAGTCTATTTCATCTGGTTCAGTCATAATTATGTTATCTTACATTGTGTTAAGTCAATGTACTGTATGGTAGTATGGTATTGTCTAATGTAGTAGAGCAAACTAGAGCAGAGTGTAGTGTAGTGTAGTATAGCATAGTGTAGTGTATGTTCACGCTGGATAATACTGTAACTTTTCTTCTAATCCATTCACGATAGTGTTCAGGAATATGATACAGAACATGTTAGATTTTCGGTAGAATATGTACATATATATATACATACATATATACAAACATAAACTAATGCGTTACTGCCACTATAACCTTCTAGTCAATACTATATGTTGCGTGCTCTAATTTATGAAGCATACGTTTAACGTTCTATATACATACATTGACATATATCTATATAATATGGCCAGGCGTCTGGCGTTCCCGGCCCCCCCAAGCAGAACATAAACCGTCAACCCTAACGAAACTACACCCCAAACCCTACCTAAGCCCTTGTCGACTCAAAGCTGTATACCTTTTAACCCTAAACCCTTAACCCAAAACTTACAGGCTTGGGCTAAACCCAAAACCCCAAAACTCCACAACCACCCCACAGGGGAAAGACTGACGCCACACCCCACCCCACAGGGGGGCTCGGGGGAATCCTGGACCATAGACCATGGAGGGGTGCGAGACAATGTATAGTCATATTTCTACTGAATGTTGCTTCACCTACACGTAATTTTATTATCTTCACACATACTACTATGTGCAAGTTTGCATTATTTGTAAAGTTATCCAGTAAGTAATAGTCTTTCTCATTGTGTGTTACTGCGTCATTGATCTGGTTATGTATGAACCACGGTGGTCGCATAAGCTGTATACGGTCATGTACGACTTTTTGGGAGGACCAAACTATCTAAAGAGTCGGTAAATTATGGTGCTACTAAATCGGGCATCTTTTTGTCTAGTTCTTTTGTATATCTTATATTTCTATATCAGTGTATGTGTATTACTATCTTTATATGTATATATGTACACTGTATATATATATATATATATGCTAGGTACTATGTTCGCTCCTCCCCAGGCGGATCCGCGGGCCCCGCGCCGCGCGCGAGCAGCTTGGCCTTGAAGCAGCCTCGGCAAACCCCCACAGGCGAGCCAGTTGCTCTAAGGGTGATCAGCGTCAAGGGCTTTAACAAGGGTGTTCTAGGGTTTGAGGAGGTTTAAACCGGCTTCGGAGCATGTTTATGGGTTGCACACTTTGGGTCGGATCTCGGGTTTGAGTCACAGTTAACTTAGCGGGATCTCATGGTTCAAGGCCTCTTTTCTATCTGCCAAAATTCTGGGGCTTGAGGGATTGAGACTTGCTGGGCTTTGAGATTCTTGGGTGTTGACCTTGAGCACCGCCGGTCTAGTGTTCGCTTCGGACAAGACACATGCTGGTCCGGCAAACTGCCAGACCCGCAGAAGGCATTGGGCAGGGCTCCTGAGCTGGGGTGCGGGAAGAACAATGACTTCAAGGCATTTCCAGAACAGCCCAAGGCACAGAAAGACGGCTTGTTGCAAGTCGCGCCAGGATGCCATTTCGCTGACGGTGCTGGTTCTTCACCAATTGTTGTTGAGACTGACATGAAAGGGCTGGGCAAGGCCACCGGGTCCATCCGCTCACTCTTGTGTACATTTCTTATCATCACAACCATAGCGCTCCAGCCAACTGGTCCATGACGACATGTCGAGAAGAGCAGTTCGGTACAGAGGAAGCTTTGCTCTTACAGCTGCTGATCATCTAAATCTGAACACCTGAAGCCCTAAAGCTCTCGCGGGCACCGGATTCACTTACGCATGCGAAGGCAGCACTGATTCCGCTCAATGATGCGGGCTCCGGCAGACTCGGGAACAAGCGCCATTCGGCCGAGACGGCTTCTGCACGCACAGCACCCGGCAGGGGCCCTGGCTGGCGATCGGACCCGGGTTATCACCGGTGATCGACTTGGCGATGAGGATGCTTTCTCTTTCCGGGCGGAGTACTTCCATCTGGCGGGAAATTCACATGTCGGCTTGCACTGAACCGTCCTAAACCCATACCCGAAATCCTGACAGCCTGGGTCTAAACCCGGGCGCCTGTGGAAGGCCTCCAGTGCCAAGATCCGGCCTCGCCTCTCCTGGTCGCGATTTAAAAAAGCTGAAAAGCTGCTTCATGCTGCGACGGTTCGCATCCCCTTTCCTCGATGGCAGACACCACGGAGACCACGCGCCCCGGCCCTCTCGGCACTCCTTGTTGCGTCTTCTGGCATCCAGAATTTCTGACTTGGGGTGGTTCAGCCGCTCAGCTACCGGATTTCCGAGGCGGTGGCTCAAGCGCTCTGCCAAACGCTCTGCCGCAAGCGCAGCAGCGGATCGACTCCACGTCATGAAAGTCGCGAAGAGAAGCAAACGCATCTTCAACGTCCAGAACTTGCCAGCCTTGGCCAAGATGCTCTATTTTTGCAGCAGAGGTTCTATATCCAATACAGTGTTAGCAGTTAATGGGGCTTCTAAATTATCTTCTCAAGGCACACGCAGTTAACATACCAAAAGGAGCAGGAGCGATGGCCTCCTTTAACTCAAAATGAAAAATGATTGGAAGCAGCGCAGCCGACTGCCATTGTAGCCTAAATCTGGCCCCCTAAACTAAAGCAACACTTGCGGAAATCTGTACTCAAAACAGGAAACCGACGTCCCCAAACGCAACCAAACTGTGCACCGCAATGCCCAGACTGGCTTTCTTATTCCCCTAAACCCTAAGCCCAAGCTTTCTCTGGAGCCCCAGGCCAGGCGAGAGCTGCAGTTGGAGCCCCTGTCTGCGCGGCGCCGGAGCTCCGAGCCTCGGATCAAGGGTGCTGACAATGAGCCGCATGTATGCAGCTGTATGTAGGTACTACATGTTCGTGTATGTATGTATGTCTGTATGTATGAAAAAATAAAGATAAAGTCATAAGTGAGCACTACGCAATGGTACTCCTTCCTAAGTTCCAGATCCGGCAGGTAGGCAGGGTCGGCAGAAAACCACGGAAGGCCGTGCTTGAGAAAGCTCTAGGCTTGCGCAGGCTCAGGGTTCACACGGAAGCTGTCCAGCACTTATCGCTGGAAACTGAAATGACATCGCATCGCACATGCTGCTCATATGTGCGGGAGTAATCAACTGTTTAGATGGTTGCTTTGCCGCGGCATCTGACAGAACCCAACAGAAATGAAGTGAAGGGATATCGGATCAGATTAGTAGCCGGGCTTGCAGCCATCCTCCCCACTCCTACTGCTGGGTGGGCGGGTACGGGGGCGCATAGCGCCCAGCTTCCGTGCGCGTGATGCGCTGAAGGCCATCCCTTACTTGACCGCGGGCGGCGTGCAGTAACCAGCCCCAAAGGAGAGACTCATCGGAAGGAGTTACCAGGAACTCATTCACAACAGAAGGAAACATTAAGGCNATGCGCTGAAGGCCATCCCTTACTTGACCGCGGGCGGCGTGCAGTAACCAGCCCCAAAGGAGAGACTCATCGGAAGGAGTTACCAGGAACTCATTCACAACAGAAGGAAACATTAAGGCTAGCTGTTGCAACCGCACTCGCTGAGCCATTGGAACTTGAGTGAGCACGTGCACAGCACCCAGCTCCTGTATGTAGTGAGACAAGGTGCGTTGGTGCACCCATCTACCCCGCCATTGCAGGCGCGGCAAATCTTCTCCCCAAAGCTGGAAGAGATAGCTCGCACCTCCAGGACGGAGAGAACTGGGGTACACCAGCTTAGGTAGTGTGGTGAGGTGCCCCACAACCAAGTGCCAATGACGGCNACTCATGGAGCCCGGCCAGATCCTTTCCGATGGGAGCAACTTTGGCAAAAGCCGTTTCACGAAATCAATCACCATCGGCTCATCGAGTCGCACATACTGTTGTTTGGGACCTCTGGTCCACGACTTGGTTGATGGCAACAAAATGAGCAAGACCTTGCCGAGGCCATGGTCTATCGGTGTCACGAAGGAATAAAATCTGTCAACGTCGTTGAGTTAACCAGAGTCGTACCGCTTTTTGGCCAACAACGAAGTTAAAGCCAATCTCCACCAGCCCCAAGCCAGCATGGTGACCACGAGTGCCTGCAGCATAAGGCCACGGCACCGGTGGAAGGACTTTTGTAGGATGAAGTTTTTCCCATGTGGAGATCAAAGCCCAGGCTGCACCCATCACAGGCTTCAGGTGAGGGAACTTCTCAATCACAGCGTTCACAGTCTCAGAAAACGAGTGTTTGCTTCGGCCCAGCTCGTAAAGCTGCTTACCGTACTCCACAAGAGCATCGACTAACACAAGCTGATTAGACCGAGCAGTCTGGCGCAACNGCCCAGCTCGTAAAGCTGCTTACCGTACTCCACAAGAGCATCGACTAACACAAGCTGATTAGACCGAGCAGTCTGGCGCAACGACGCTGTGAGCATGGACTCCTCCAAAGCCCATGCGGCGAATCTCTCTAACATCAACGTCCGGTACCGAACAGTGGCTTGAGTCACTCTGCCTGTTTCCAAATCCGCTCGATCCCTGGGGCCCCTGCTCGGCCTTGGTGCGGAAACTGGAGATAGGCACAGCAGAAGTACAGCTGCAGGCAACTGCCCCGAACAGGGCCCATCTGGCCAGCGCCCGGTTCGTGTCTGAAATGGCATCGAGCAGCGCGCGAGCACGATCAACGCGTCCCTGCTGCAAAAACCAAAACCATCTCGGCAATGGAATTCGAGAAGCTAAAACACGAAGATGTCTAGACGGGCTATCAGCCCTAATGGCCCATGTAGGTGTATGAATGCCAGCAAACAACACATCCTTAGCAAGTTGATAAGCAGCTTCAATGCCGAGGATGCGGTTCAAACCTTCGCTGCCAGAACGGCCTTTGTTGAATGCACCGAGACAAACCTTGCTGTCTTGAAGAACGATGTATCGGCATCCGGCAGCGACCCGTTTGGCTAGAACTTTGTGGACCTGTGCTTCGAGCAAGTTGATATGAGAAGAATGCCGGAAACTGAATTTAGCACATGGCTTCCAAGGGAGGCCTTCGCTCAGCTGCACTGACCAGAGATGGCTGACAAAGCGCCTANGGACCTGTGCTTCGAGCAAGTTGATATGAGAAGAATGCCGGAAACTGAATTTAGCACATGGCTTCCAAGGGAGGCCTTCGCTCAGCTGCACTGACCAGAGATGGCTGACAAAGCGCCTAGCATTTTTGGACTCCACAGTTGGAGTGTCAGAGCCTCGCGCGTCACTGGTGAGAGCTTCTGCAAGGTCAGGAGCGAGTCCGAGTCTCAACCGAGGTTTAACGTTTACTTCATCAGACCCCACTACATTTACCGAAGACTCGAGGCCGACAGATTCCTCNTTAACGTTTACTTCATCAGACCCCACTACATTTACCGAAGACTCGAGGCCGACAGATTCCTCCTGGCGGGTTGCTGGGTTCCGAGCACGTGCCTCTGAAGCCACGTCATCACTAAAAAACTCGTCATCATCATCAAGGGCTAAACAGCGAAGATTAGCGGACTGCGGGCTCAACAGTGCTGTATGGAACCCTTTAAAATCACCATGCCGGTAGATCTCAGCTGCAGTGGCAGGAGCCACCGTTGTTTGAACAATTGCTCCGGAAAATGGTGATGCATCCGTACGGAAAGTCGGGCCAAACGGGCTAGTCGCATTGGAGTGTCCTCGGTTCCATCAACCGGCGGTCCCTGATGATATACATGTTGGAAAAGGGGAAAAAGGCACCTACGAAACTGGAAACAAAAAGCCCAGGATCCCAAAAGGCACTCCAATGACTTCTGGTCTAGGCCGCGAATGGATGCTGCAGCGACGGTTAACATGCAGAGCGCACCTANCAGGATCCCAAAAGGCACTCCAATGACTTCTGGTCTAGGCCGCGAATGGATGCTGCAGCGACGGTTAACATGCAGAGCGCACCTATCTTGCACCTCTGTGCTCCTAGCAACCCTCTGTCGCCCTCAACCTGAGCACCCCAACCTGTAAACACCACCTCGCGGCGGACCTTCTTGCGGGGGTGTGGGGTGAGGCCAACGGCTTGATAGGCACGTTCGGCTTGAGACGCGCATTCCAAATCTCGAAGCCACAAATGGGCCTTTCTTTTGCGGAACTGAGC